>JAYJLV010082231.1:0-14146 GCA_036873485.1 Torymus texanus
AATGTGTGAGAACATGGACGACGAAAGTCGAAAATGTCACGCAGGATTTGAATGATTTTAGAGATTTTGTGGAAAATGATAACTTGTTGGTCGAGGTCAAGGATCACTGGGTAGAAAAATTAAATGAAAGTTGTAATAATTTACAATTACAAATTAATGAATTATGACAATTAGAAAGTAATAGTAATGGTAATACACATATTCGGGTAAATTCGGAAAAGTCGAAGATAAAGATTCAGATGTTTAAGGGAACAGATCAGGAAAGACCAATTAAATTTTTGAATGATTGGATAAATATATTGCCTTTATGAGAATTAATCCAGTGGAAAATATTCAGATAGTTTCTCAGGCATTAGAGGGAATAGCCAGGGACCGGTATTACATTTATGAAACGGATGTAACGGAATATGAGCAATTTAAAAATATATTTAAGGATAGATTTTGGAACTCTGCGATACGGAGACAGACGCGTCGGAAATTTGAGTTTGGTACCTTTTATGCGGGGGGCTAAGTCGATAGAGCAACGTATGCGACGATAGTTATTGCATACGCTAAGGAATTAGAATTAGCGTACTCTGAGGTAGAGTTGGCGGAAAGATTAGTCGATCATTTCGAAAAAGGGATTAGGCATGCGTTTACGGATCAACAAATTAAATCCAAAAACACGTTGTTCCAAATTTCATCTGATTATGATAACGACGATAAAAGAGCTCAGAGTAGAAAAATGAATCGTGATCAATGTAAGAGTGAAACAAAAGTAGAGGATAAACAGGAAAAACCTAAGCAAAATCAAAACGAATATATAAATGATAATCAACAAAGGAAGCCGTGGCAAACGAAAAATATAAACGTGACACAAATTCAAAACAAAAATAGAAATCTCAAAATAAAAACAGAGAAACATGTTCTTCCCACGATCAATAAAGACATAAGGGCGGTGCATGACGATATTCTAGGTATACATATATATCCGATACAATCTACGTTCGACTTGGGAAACTAGAGACAGTTGTAAAATTGGAAAATACGCAAATCGAAAATAATCGAAATGCAACTGAGCATAAATTTCCAAATAAAATCGAATTGCTGTCTGCTCCCTTAATAGACGTTAAGGAGGACTTAGTTTCTGATATAGATCCTATCGGGGAAATTGACGTGCACTCGCGATGTCGACAGATAGATATATGTTTAAATGGGAAAATAGCTACTTCTCTGATAGACACGGATGTCGAGGTTACAGCTATATCTGAAAGATTTTATAATGAAAATCTATATTGTCCAATTTGAAAAATTGATATTGTCCAATACATAATTATTAACCGAATTGATGCGACATATCATACTAAACTCATGCATATCAAGGACCCGTCTGAATTATTTTTAAAAATAAAGGAAATGAAAAAGAAAATATGAAACGAATGTAACAACAATGTCTATTTGAAGGAAACTGTACACGATCCGGTACATTCCCAACAAAGAACGAAAATCTCAGTTTTGGGAAAGGTTTAAAGGGCTAGTTAGAGCTCACAACAATATTCCCGACGCGAGCAGCATGGGTGAAACGGAACTCGTATTTTCTTTAATGCTATTGTTGAGAATGTGCCGCAGATTCGTGACATAAGTTTCTTAAATAAATCTAATACTGGTTTGGATTTGAGTTTTGAACACTTAAGAAATTATATTGTTCAGTTGGAAGCCCTTCGTCGAGTAAATGAGGAGAGACCAGGATCAGCTGGACGAGAAATAGGCGGTGAGATGGAAATGGCAGTCAATCCACGAGACAGATGATACAATTGCGGCACCTTGGCGCATTACGCCCGTGACTGCAGAAACCCAGGGCTACGTCTGCTACCAGTGCAGGCGCTATGAGGGACATGTCAGGTCCGACTGCCCTTACAGCGAGGAGAAGGTAGCGAGATTTTGGCAAGAGGAAGGTCGACGTGAAGAAAACCAAAGGTATGGTACCATGACTTTTAGACGCGGTAATCATAGATGAAACTCATATCGCGAAAATAATATAAGAAAGATCGATGAGTGTGTATTTAAAGTCGAGGAGTAAAGGCGTTAGGTTGAAGGGGAAGGGGTAACCCTCGTCCGCAAGGTAGAGGTCGCGGATACAGGGGAAACAGAGGAAACAAAGGTAATAAGGATAAACCTCACCCTTATAATGATGAGCAGAAGACAGAGTCGAATGGAAAATGTGAGTGTAATACGTTACTCTTAAGTATCGAGACATCAGAAAACTTCGATGAGATGGAAAGTAAAAATAAGTTGATTAGATTTCTAGCCGATCAGGTACTACCCAACATAAGTCAAAATCGCGTTTAATATTCAAAACTTTGTACGAGACAAAAAGAACTGAAATTCGATATGCTAATAAAAACAGCATAGCGAATATTGAATCAGAGGAAGTCGGTGACATAGAAGTATTGACTTTGAATGGCGAACCCTTAGCACTCGGAAACGTAATTTGTGCAGAATATCTAGCTGAGAATTTATTATCACTAAGAAAGTTTGTCGATGAGGGACTAAGTGTTTACTTAGGCAATAAAAAGATAGAGATTTCTGATCCTGTTACAAACGAAATCTTTTTATCAGGTATTTATGAGAAACCAATTTGGATTATAGAATTAGAAAATGAAACTGTAACTTCTAATCCAGCCTTAAAATCAAATAAAATTATTGCATTTATAGCTAATAATAAAGTAAGATATGTAACTAGAAGCTTTGCGAAGAAAAATCAAGGTTTGGATAAGATTGAAGAGTTAACTTTAGAAATTAATTTAAACTCAGAAATAACAGTATAAGAAAATAACGAGCTAAACTCGAAGTTTTCTGATTTCACAAGTACAGTAAATGACAGAAAAGTAAATGAAATAAATTCTTTGGATGAGATAGGGTTATTACATGATAATATTAGTTCAAATAAAATCAATAAGATCAAAAACAATGCTGTGCTTTGGCATATGAGATTAAGTCATGTTTCGTTAAATTATCTGAAGGAAATACGAAAACAAAATTCTGATTTTAAACAATTGGGTAAAGTTAATTTTGATAAAACTGTACTGGATTGCGAGGTGTGCCCAGTTTGGAAACTTAACAGGTTGTCTATTTCGTCGACGAGAGAAAGAGCGAAAGAACCGCTGCAAATAGTTGGCAGTGATACCATGGGACCTATAAGTCCAAAACCTCATCCAAAAGGCTTCCGATTTATCGTGGTTTCCGTGAATGATTATTCTAGGCTAGCTATGGCTTACGCAGTTAAAAATAAAAGTATTTGCAAGCTGCTTAGAGTTATTCATCACTAGCGCTAGAAACATACTTGGAAGAGATGCTAAATTTTGTTACCTTAGATGCGACCAAGGCACTGAATTCACTGGAGATGAAACCATCGATGTGTTAAATAAATTTGGAGCGGAACTGCAGCTTGCGAGTCCAGACACCCCAGAGTACAATGCAACAGCTGAACGTTTTAATCAAACGATTTGGAATAAGGTCAGAGCATTAAATTTTATACAGGACTGCCAGATAATACGTGGGACTTGGCGCTTAATGCAGCTGTGTTCGTGTACAATAAGACTCCACACAAATCAAACAATATGGTTGCACCATTGACTAAGTTTAAACCGAACTGGAAAATTGTTTTATTGCAACTCTAACGATTTGGATGTGTAGCGTATATTAAAGTACAAACGAAAATTGGCACACAGTTTGATCAAGTTTGACTAAAATGGCGCTTAGCTATAGACAAGGAATTAGAATCAATGGATAAAAACAATGTGTGGAAAATTGTGGATAGACCAATATCGATGGGTGGAAAAAGATGTAATATAATTTATTTGAGGTGGATCTTAAAACGAAAAATTTAAACTTGAGAAAAAATCAAGTACAAAGCGAGGCTTGTAATACGAGATTTTAAAGACCAAAATTGGACTTGATCAAAATGAAATTGATGTGCGAATTAGAAATGAAAGACATAAGAGAGACTCAAAGCTTCTTAGGCATTAAATTTAATCGAGATAGAAAAAGGAAGATATTAACTTGGACCTTGGAAGAGTATACGACCAATGTACTTAAACGATTAGAATTCTCAAAAACACTGCCTCAACGCACACTTATGGTGACCAATCAAGTTACAAACAGAAATATACGAGATCGAGAAGAAAATATAAATCGACAAGATGAAAAAGTAACTTTGGAAAATATTCCATATCGTGAAGCTGTGGACTCATTCTTATATTTAGCCAATACAGTTAGACCTAATATTACGTATGCAGTAAATGTTTTGAGCCGACATCAAATCAATCTAACTGAAAATGAGTGGAATATGGTAAAATGAGTCTGCAGTTATCTACAAAAAACCAAAAATGTTGGGATCACTTTCGAAGCGAAAAAAGAAAACATGCATGGTTTTTCTGATGCAAACTTTGCAGATACTAAAGGAGCCCTGACTACCAGTGGATACATCGTCAAGCTGTTTAATGATACAGTGGCGTGGAAGACTCACAGGCAGCGTTATGTATCACTGTACACATTTCAGGCTGAATATGTCTCGATGAATGAAGCATGTCAAGAAATGGTTCCATTAATGGTTGATAAGTTCCATAATTGAATAAAATTAGTTTTAAATAAAGACTTGTTGACAATGACCTTATTGTGCGACAACTATGCTGCGATTCAAAGTTCAAAAGTTAGTAGTAGTAAAAGATTGAGTTATGTAATTGAAACCAAAGAACATTACGTTAGAGAATGTGAGGTCAGAAATCTGATAAAGGCAAAATGGGTTCCGTCTAAAGAGCAGATAGCAGATATCTTTACTAAATCCTTGTCTTTTGCATTGCATGATTAATTGATGAGACTAATCCTAAATTATTCTAAATAAATGATAAATTTTCTTGTTGTTCTGTTGCAGAGAATAAATAGATGAAAGTCGACGAGAAGATGAATGAGAGAGAGAGGACCGGAGATTCTACGAGAGGGAGTGTTGGAAAAAGGTCGTAACATACTCAGTTCGTTGAGTATTGCGACACGCGCTCTCTCTCCTTTCTTTCTCTCTCTCTCTCTCTCTCTCTTCCGACCGCTTCGTATCGTACCGCTTGCTGAGCGCCCTAGCGCGCTTGTCACTTCCGAACTTGAGTCGGAAAGAAGCACACGTGCTTTGCTTTTTGTAGTCTGAAGATTTGTCTTAAGCAGTTTTTGTGAATCTTGGAAGTGAGGAGCTTGGAGAGAGTTTAATAAATGGCATTATTTAATATACAAGGGTTTGAAGTGTTTTTATTATAAGTGAGAGAGAATTCCCAAAATAACCTTGTAATCCCATCAACATTTTAATCCATAATTTTAATACAATTTTAATTATAAAAGGTTCCGAAATTAATACAGTGATAATTATATTGGTAAAAACCTTTATTAATAGAAAGTATTTATGAATACTCATAAAAATAATCGTGTATTATACCATAAGTGTATATATTAATAGTATTGTATTTATACTTGAACTGTATTACCACGTATGTACCTACAATTTTCTCAGCAACAACAAACAGCAGAAAAGAGGAAGGCGAGACGACTTTATCAGACGACATTGAATACTTGATGGTAACCACCTTGATAGGCGTCGTCGACAACGGTCGAATAGGGTTTCCGTGCCAAACATCCTTACCATACTTATACCCACTGCACTAGCGTGTTGACATAAACGATGTCTGAGTTAAAATTGTCCAAACTGTCAATCCAACTGTAAAAACTAAAATTTGCTAAGAAATCATAAAAATTACTATTTGAAACAGCAAAACTTCTACATGTTCTAGCCGACCATATACCCTATGTAGTGGTACAGCTGAGAGTAGTATATGGTTCAGGTATATGGATTCATATGTGGCTTATTAACCGAAACCACATTCTTCGATTATATTAATTTAAAATTGTCCGATCTATGTGAAAATTATCGCAAATGTTTTTCCAATATATCAAAGAAAATTTCCACATATCTTTTCCGTATATTGCTCACATTTTATCACACAGCTTTCTAATATTTTGTTAACCAATTAATAGCACGAAAATGTTATAAAACGGAATCGTTTTAATGAAATAGAAAAAATATAGGCAACGATTATATTATTATGGAACATCAATCAAGCTAAAAAATAAAGTATAACAATTATACAAAAGAGGTAGGTTTAAACGAATTGAACTGACCAATCTTTCATAAAAAAAATTTTATTTATTAAAATAACAATTTGATTTATACTATATCACTCTTTCTCAAAGTTATTAGCTAGTACAATTATGGTATGTATTCTTCTCGCTTTAGAAAAAAATTAAAAACATAAAAATACGAAATAACACGAGAGGTATTTAAAAGAATGGTATACGTCTTCGGATGTCCTTCAGAAGTGATAACTTAAATTATATTAAGCTAAAATTATAGTTCGTTGATTTTTTAAGAACTTTTTATTTATTCAAATAAAAATTTGATTTATAGATTACGATTCCTGCTCAGAGTTATTAGCTGGTACAATTATGTATTTTTCTTGGGTTAGAGAAATATAGAAACCTAAAAACATGAAATAACATAAGCGGTATTAAGATAAGGCAGAAAGGATCTATGTGCTACTGGTGAGATCAAGAAGCGGGATTTGCCTCTAGTCGGAATATGCGCAGGAGATTGTATCAATCAGAGGCCAGTGTGGGAAGTGTGAACCCATAAGGACGAAATTATTCGTGCAGTATTTGCCAAAAGAACCGACTCTTCACAGCCATGAATATTTGTGTCATTGATTCCCATTTTTGTTTTCGCAAAGGATCTCCAGCGTTTAACTAAAAACACTGCTGTTATTATGATACATTACTGCAATTTGTAGTAATCAAATAAAGAGTGTAAATTGTGTGCAAACGTTTTCTTTGCTTCAACAGTGATAATTTATAATAAAAGCTGTCGTTTAGTTGCTCATGGGAGACCCTTCGCAACAAGACAGGAAATCAACATTAATGCTGTATGGGTGATTCTCACGAAAATGGTGTTTTTTACCATCCAAATCTATTCGTATAAAAAATATGGTTTTCGAACCAAATCTTGGAATATATAAAATTAAAAATTATCATGCTTATAGAGAAATTCGCCGTGGTAATGGCATGAATTTTTTTACATGCATTATGTAAAATTACATTTTAAATATTTGTATTGTATTCAGATAATAAATATATATACTTACGTCGTGATTTGCAATACCATTGTAATGACGTTTCTATTTTACCAAAACGAAATTACTCTAAAAAGAAAACTGTTGCAGTAGTACTGCAAATTCAAAAGCTCTCTTAATATTCCAATTCAATTGAGGGAAGTTTAAAATCCTCGTTCCGGATTGGTATTGGCAATCAAGCTGTAGTCACTACCCGAAAATAGGCGGGAAATTCAAATACCCGTTAAAGGCAATATTTACAATAATAGAGTTAATGAAATATTTAAAGTGATATACAATTAGTTTTTACTAAAGGTAATGTTCGTTCATTTCCTTCTTTAAAATCCCATGTAGTTCAGCTAGAACCTATTAGCATCTTTGGAATTCTGCAATATTTTTATTAATGACTTTCTCTTAGGAGACATTCCACGGTAATGGTAATTGAGCCATAATTAAGGCAAAAATTTATATAAATTTAAAAGGTTTGTTTTAATTATGTAATCTATTTTATGAAATACAACCAGTAGAAGTATTTTTTCTACTTAACGACCCTAAAAGCTTCTAAAAGGGCAGTGTTTAGGACGAGGACATTGAAAACACCATTTTCGTGACAATTACCCATATATATTTGTGCACATGTATCGTTACTTCCTAATTGAAGTCATAACTTTTTATGAAAGGGTGAACTGGCGAAAACGTCACTACTTAGCCAAGGAACTGTAGAAAAAGTCAGGTTAAATTCAGTGCTATCCTCTCCAGCTCACATAGGCGCTGCGCATTCTTTCTCTCTCCCCCCACTCACTCACCCCAGTCCACGGTATTCTTCAATTGTGCCGGCTCCGATTTCTCTCACTCTTTCTCTCTTATGCATCTATATCCTTTATCTCCTTTCTCTCGTTCTCTCTGTTACAAGTTCATATGAGCGGGCTCATGCGATAGCTAAGCGCACTCATTTAAGGGAATAAAAATTCGATATGTGTAATTCTCTGTTAAATCATGCTGCGAAAAATAGATTTCCTTGAAACTTTGTAAGAGCGTTCTATTTTATGTACCAAATGCTGGTTTTTTAAAATTTTTTAAACGTAATGTTTTCGAACTGTGTCATGTCAAAGTTGATAATTTTAGCATTTTTCCATTTTCATGAATTTATGACTCTTCAGGAAAGCATTTTCCACGCAAAAATAACAATACTTTTCTTGCCAAATTCTCTGTTTTGTATTAAAGGTACTTCTAAAGCCGTACGTATATTCTTTAATCTAGAGATGGACAAATGAATCATTAAAATTTAGAAAATTGAGAGTTCGATTCGAGCAATCACCACAACAAATTCATGGAAATACCTTTTTATTATTTGAGATAAATCGTGCATTGCGAGATCATTTATGAACGTAAAAAAATTCATCTATTTTTTTTTTCTTTAAAGCTATTACTCAGGTCTGAAAAGATATAGATGAATTCTAAAAAAATTGCAAGAAAGAAGTCTATGTAAGATATTTCGAATTTTTATTTTTTGAGCTAGCAATTAATCAAAATCCTGAATGTTAACATAATTTCAGTATTAGTTTTTTGAATATTAATAGATTTTTTAGGTCGAAAAGGAAACAAAAATCTGAAATATCTGACATAGTGTAATGGGGTGAAAGCTAGTTCGGAATATTAAATTTCTTTGACTAACCGAGAGGAGTAATCTACGTCCGTGTACTCGCAGGGTCTCTACGTTGTAGAATATCTGCTAGCCAACAGTTTACCAGTGGCACAGGGCACGATCACTCTCGCAAAACTTCTATTGTAGAAAGTCTAAGTCGCTTTCGTTAAGTCGTCGGGCGTGCTAGAAGTCGTGATAGTCTGCGGACTCGATACCTGTACTCGTTACAATATAATTTTTATCTTGTAAATTTGTATAGAATTCAACTGTATTTTTTTTTAAACCTGCGTAAGACTTTTTCAATAAAACAAAAACTAAATGATTTTTTTCAGGTCCAAAAATGATAGCGCTCCATTCTAGAATTCGTACGGACACTTTTGTATAATAAAACCGCTGTCAATACATTGGCACTTAGCTTCCTCAAACTTTATATATTATTGCATTATTATTTTGTCCGAATAAATTAAAATAAATTATATTACCAATATATTTTTAAATAACAAAAAAAAATTATGAAAATAAGCAAATGAAAGCTTATTAATTATAGTTTTATATTATCTAAAAATTTTCGTAGCCTTTAAACCAAATAGATTATAATTGAAATATAATACTTTTTTAATATATTTCATAAATAAATTGTTTAATGCGTATTCTTAAAATCTCATATTTTTAATCCGTCTTATATCAAATCTCTTTATAGAGCATTCAGTAACAAATAAACTGATGTTTCTTTTTTTTAAATCTCGCATGTAACCACCAGGGTATCCGCCTTATTTCAACAACCGTTGAACATCTTCTTCGTACTAGTAGTAACAAAGGCATATTCTATTCACTTTTACAATCATTTACCGACGGAATTACCAGCCACGCATCGCGCGGCTAGCCATACACTTACTCCTCTTGTATTAGACATCTTCATCGCATAATTGTTACTCCGGTTATAGTATAAACGAGACAACGCCACTTTCTACTAAAATATTTTTCATCAAAAGCAAATAAAAGAATACACTCGAAAATTTAACCCATTATTGTATTAATTGAGTTCAATAAGTAGTTTAAATTTCAAGTCAATTAATAAAGTATTCTTTCAGAAAAAAGTATTCAAAAATTTTACAGAAAAATATTTAACCTCCAATATCTTATATCGTAACAGTCAGATATTTCTACACAACGAACTCAGCCTGTAGACATAAAAGAACTATGTTCATAGGAAATTTCAAGTCGATCGGATAATTCTTCCTCCAATTATCGTGCGACAACGAAAAAAACTAGTTCTTTCTAAAATATTTTTTTCTAGAAAACAAATGAAGGAAATCTCGTAAAAATTCAACCCAATTCTGTACTAATAGAGTTTAATAAGTGGTTAAAATTTCAAGTCAATTAATAAAGAATTCATTGAGAAAAAGGTATACAACAATTTTATACAAAAATATTTAACCTCCAAAATCTTTTTTCCTAACAGTCAGATATTTCTAGGCAACTAACTCATCCTGTAGGAATAATAAAACTATGTCCGTGCCAAATTTTAAGTGGATTGGATAAATTTTACTCAAGTTATCGTGCGACATTGAAAATGCCATTTTTCTCGAAAATATTTTTTCTCGAAAAATAATTGAAATATTGTCTTAAAAACTGAACCTAATATTCCTTAAGATGAGGTCAATTCGTGGTTTAAATTTCAAATCGATTGATCATTCAGTTTCTGAGAAATTAATTTATGAATTTTAGAAACATTTATCTTAATAACAAATGAAATACGAATAATAATCTAAATGTTAAAAAACGAAAGTGTAGGTAATTGAAAGATCTTTCAAGAACAATTTAGACTGATAAATAATTTTGACTAGTACATATATAAAAATCAAAAAAACGAAAAATACAAAATCGTTTTTTGGTTATAAAAAAAAGAAAATCAATAGAATATTAAGTACTTCAGAATGCCGAGTTTTTTCGCGAGATGAACAAAATAAGCTTTAAACGGCGAAGATCGATGGTTTGGTTCCCGAGATATAGAAAGCACACACGCACACACACACACACACACACGCGCACGCACACACACACACACACATACAGACAGACAGGGAAAAAATTTTCTCAAAATTGAAAATTTTCAACACATTTCATCTTAAAGAATCATTTTAAGACTTTTTTATCTCAAAAATTTTTTTCACCGTTACACAGCTTCCTCTTTGAGGAAGCAAAAGGTATCTCCATGAATTTTTTGTGGTATTAGCTCGGATCAAACTTTAAATTTTCTAAATTTCAATGATTGATTAACACATACGTAAGTGAAAGAATATACGTACGGCTTTCAAAATATCATTATTGGGAAACTGAGAAAATTTTCCAAAAAGGTATTTATATGTTGATCGTGGAAAATGCTCCCGTGTGAAGTTATAAATTAATGAAAATCGGCAAAAAATACTAAAACTGACAACATTAATATGACACAGTTCGAAAAAATTCAGTTTGAAATATCTGAAAAAATTTACCAGTATACGTTATACAAAATAGAACGTTCTTAAAAAGTTGAAAAAAATCTATTAATTGGGTGCAGGATTTAACAATGAATTACCCATATATATATATGGTCGTTCTCTATCATGTCGCAGATGAAAAATTTTGTTTTTGCTCAAAATTTTTTTATACTTTCTACTACATATTTTGAACTACTATGAATTTTTTTTAGATTTTTAAAGGCTTTGTATCAGAGTTAAAGAGCGTCGAAGTTGCAAATTTTAGCTTTCTGGAATTATTTGGTGATTTTGATTAATTTACAGCTCCTCAGGGAAGCATTTTTCGCAATAATCATAAGAATACTTTTTTCTACATATTGTGTATACTGTCACTTACATACCTCTAAATGAAATAGTAAAATTCAGAACGAAAGAAACCGATCCGAGGTATCTCTACCGAAAAATTTATGGAGATACCATTTTATTGTACAAAGTATCAGTATAAATTCCAGAATGGTGCACGATTATTTTTTAACCTAAAACAATTCACTTAGTTTTTTGAAAATGTCTTATACACGTCTGAAAAAATATAATTAAATTCTACGAAAAATTACGAGAAAAAAAGCCTATGTAACAAATGTCGAAATTTCCCTTCCTTTTTGAGCTAAAAATTAATGAAAATGCAAAAAATTAATAATTATTTTATCTTTAAATTCAGCATTAATGTTTAGCTCGAAAAGGAAGCAAAATTTAGACATATGTTACATAGACTTTTTTCTCGTAATTTTTCGTGAAATTTAATTGTATTTTTTCAGACCTGTATAAGACATTTAAAAAAAACAAAAACTAAATGAATGAATTTTTTAGGTTAAAAAGTGATCGCACGCCATTCTGAGATTTATACAGATACTGTATACAATGAAAAGGTATCTCCATGAATTTTTCAGTAGAGATACCTCGGATCGGTTTTTTTCTTTCTGAATTTTAATGTTTCATTTGGAAGTACGTAAGTGACAGTGAACACATATAGCTTTGAAAATATTTTTATTGAAAAACTGAGAAAAATATATAGAAAAAAGTATTCTTATGATTATTGCGAAAAATGCTTCCCTGAGGAGATGTAAATTAATCAAAATCAGCAAAAAATTCCAAAAACTCTAAAATTGGCATCTACCACGCTTCGTAATTCCATAACAAAGCCTTTAAGAATCTGAAAATTCATAGTAGTTCAAAATATGTAGTAGAAAGTATAAAAAAATTTTGAGCGCGAACAAAATTTTTCATCTGCGACATGATAGAGAACCGGCCATATATATATATATATATATATACCCTTACCAATTGATACGTGCATAAACAACGCGCTCAGGCTGTTTATGTACGTATGTGAGGTACACTAAGAATTAATTGGGCAAGCGCGGCTTACCATAACTCACTAAGCGCCGTATTTTTCTTGCTTTGGAACGCTGTGCTCTCACCCCGACTGAAAATTCATTAACGGCGTAAGTCAGGATCGGACTCGAGGTCGGTAGCCCTTCATCTGGTTCTGATGTGCACCTTGATCAGGCGCCTAATTGATATATAATACGGAAATTATCCGATCCAAATTATAAATGTAACTTTAAGGTTAAGCGACGGCTTAAATCTAGTTCTGATTTTAATGTCTGAAGTACAGGGATTTGAAAAAAATTTTATATAAATTACGTCCGAAAATGTCCCTGAAGTTGATTCATACTTGAACAGACACAAAAATTTATTTACTCTAAATTTCAGTAATAAATTGTTAATACAAAATTGAAAAATATTTTGTTTCAATTATATTTATTAAGTAAATAAGAAAACATTGTCACTAAAGGTTAACTTATGTAAGTAATTTAACTAGAATTTCGTATTTGCTCGTTCATTTGTTTTTTCTCCAATTTTTTAAGAAGATACCATTTCTTGCAAGATAATTTTCTCCATTATACTCCATACCAGTCTTATCAGGTATAATATTTTGTAATATAATTAAAAAAACTTAACTACAACTTGTAATATCAATGCTTATCAGTATTATTATTACTTTTTGTTAACAATAAATGCATTGTGTTTCTTTCTAGAATTGTGTGTTAATATAATATTATTTAATCCCCTACCCCCAAGCAAATAATAGTCCGCAGCCCGTCCTCGGGTTACAAATTGGCGCAGTCAAGGTGGGGCCGAGTAACGCAAAAGCAAAGTTAAAAACGTGTTCGCTCGGCTTCAGACCGCCAGGAGCAAGAGAGCAGCTTCCCGCGATTTTCAATGGAGTCGTGTTGCGCCGACGCCACGAGGTTGCCGCTTCGTGCAGCCTGTCGTTCGATGCCATCTTGGACGCTGGCGTGCAGCGCCAGCCGGCGTCACCGCTCGGCCTGGCTAAAAAGAACGATCTGCCCAGTTATACGTGCGCTCTCTATACAGGTTGTTAAAAAACCATCGCATTGGGTATATATGATGCGATAGAGCGGAAAATTCTAACATGAAATCCTGAAAATCAAGGAGATCGGTACGGTAGATTTCCCGTAATTAATTAATGAAAATTGCTCGATAGGTCCAATGAGCGCGCGGCGTTAGCGGCAAGCTGTGGCGGTGAGCGGGGAGAGGGGCAAGCTGCCGCGCTGCCGGACGTCGCGCTACTTCTCCTCTGCCGTGCTGCGCGCTTACAAACATTGCAACAATAATTTTTTTTGCAAGGATCAATTAACATAACGCACCGTATTTCACAATAATTAAACTTTTCATTAATTATTAACTTTTAATAAAGCGATAATAGCAAGAAATAATAAAATAATTTGTCTAATCTTAATGTTGTGAGAATCTAATCGCCCTCGAGCCTGCGCAGT
>JAYJLV010082241.1:0-14146 GCA_036873485.1 Torymus texanus
TCTCTCTCTCTCTCTCTCTCTCTCTCTCTCTCTCTCTCTCTCTCTCTCTCTCTCTCTCTCTCTCTCTCTCTTTCTACCTCTTTCGCAACTCTTTGATACCCATTTCCACCCAAACGCGAGACGATAAACTCGAAATCTGCTCGACACTCGGGCGAAAACCTTTCCAGAAAGCGAAATAATGGCACGACACGGCTATATATACGAGCCGAGAAAAGCACGAGAGCGCGCGGGGATAACCTCATTCAATACATCCCCGATAAAAATATCCGGGGCGGCAAAGTGCAGCGAGCGAGCGAGAGCGCGCACGATTTTATTTTGAATTCCCTCGGTACACTAACCTTTAAAATCTATTTTTACATCGGGAACGAATCGGATATAAACGCGCCGCAAGCGAGAGAGCAAGACATAGAGTGGTAAGAGTGAGAGAGAGAGAGAGAGGGAGAGAGAGCTGAAGCCGCACCTCTCGTGAAAGCTTTCCACCACGACACGCGCTCGCGAGCTTGCCCGCTTCCGATTATGGATTTTCGGACGCATCGCCGTGCTGTAAATCGTATACGCTGGTCTTGGGTGGCCCGGTATGATTCTGTCATGGGAAATGTTTTCTTGTATTACAATATTAAGGTGGGAGTGATGAAGTTGAGTTATGAGGCTAGTTTGTATTGGAGCTACATGAGTAATTTAGTATTATGTAATTTCCTTGGGTTCAATGCATCGTTTTATTATCATGACGCACTAGCGCGTATTAACAAATATGAACCAAAACATTTGGATGGTATTTATATTCGAAAATATATATTCAAATGCATTTCTCATGTAATAGTTGTTTATCACAAAACGTCAATAAACATCAATTGCAATTCTAGCTGGCACAAAAATATTGAGTGTTTTTTTTTTCTTAATATCTTGTATATAAATGTACAAACAAGAGCAGATAATGCAAAAAAAAGTGTGTGCACTAAGCGAACAGAAAGGAGGGCGCGTTGATAAAGCTTTTACATGCTCGCTAAATTACTGGAAAAATTCCAATGCATCGGCAAACGTGACGCATCTTTATTCTTGAAAGATGTTATGTTTTTTTTTTCTTGAAAATCAGTTCCATTAAATTTATATGTATTAGATCAAAATGTAGACGAGCATATAGAACGCGTTATTTTATAATTATTAATATTGAGTAATTTAAAATATTGAATTATTCCTTTATCTCACATATAATATACGATCTATATACTTTTTATCGGTAGTGTTTACCTATAAAGCAAATGAGCGATAGTCGTAAAAGTATATATTTTATATTTCCCACAATGTACGATATTTTAATATTACACTTTAAATAACTCTTTCAACAATGTTGCATATTGTGTTTTATAGTTCTGATTATTTCTATTAGAAAAATAAAATAAAATTTTTCTTAATAAGCAATTATTTGTTAATAGTTAGTTTATGATAAATCTGTAAGAATATTATAAGAATTTAAAAAGAAATTTTCTCTAATATTGAGAAATAAATATGTGATATATTAAAAACGCGTTTAACTGGTTACGCGCTAATCAAAGTAAAGAAATAAAAAAATTAAAAACTTGCACGTGGCGAATTAAACTTACAAAAATGAAAATATACGTAATATTTAATAATGAACTGTATATAAGCACTTTTATTTAAAAAAAATCCAACCATACATATGAGTAAGGGTTTTCAATTTCCGCCCATATAATTAAAGATTTAATTGAAGTTTGAACACTTCGTTTTTGACGTCAATGTTTCAATATCGTCAACGTTAATTTAAATTGAAGATCGTCAATCTTCATGAAGATCGTCACACGTAACCTGCCATTACATAGTCAATGTCTCCAGCATTAAAATCATTGTAATATATTGCCATAGGCTTTCACTTTCCATAAATACGTTTTCCAGATAATATGTTGCTTAATTAATTCTTCGGAGCTCATTCTACGTAATCGAAAGCGTTAGTCTACCCGTCTCAAAGGGACGTCGTTGTTTTGAAACACTTTCTACCTCTAATTAGTCTTTTCTTTTGTTTTAATTTAATTTCATGAAGTTTCCTTATTCAATAAAAAACAAATATACACACTTAATTAAAAAAAAATATTTTGTATGCATTGAAAATTAATTTAATACACAAGAAATGTATCATAATTTCCGCAGCACATTCAAATTTAAAATCCAATCTCAACTTCTACTTTAGAACAACTATTCTCGAATAAATTACTATTAATTGCGTTATCTATACTAAAACATTCATTGTGGTTAGTAACCGTTGTGATCACTCGATCGAATTTGTGTATCTCAAAATAACTTAAAAACACTAATTAATTAAATCCCTAAAATGGTCTTGTAATAAATCGACACCCGATAAATGCACTTCTTCCATCTTCTGTAATTCGTTCAGGATTAACAATAAAAACTATGACTTTTCTTTTTTAATTGAACAAAATTTCTCGGTAACCATTGCTTTCTGCACATTAGCATTTCTTTCTAACGTAAACTCCAAAGTAAATAACAAAAACACAACTACACTTATAAGAACATCACAAAATCTCAAAACTCCAAAATTCTTCTAATACATCTGAGAAACCTTTATTTTTCTACACGCGATAAGAGAGCGAAACCGTCTGACAAGGCATCTCACTTGTGTCCCCTACGATCTACCCAATAATCTGCAATTCGCATCGAAATATAGTCACGCGTGTCGCGCCCAACTTTCTCCTCTCTCTCACTCACGACAACTCTGTATACGTATATACATATACATATATACCTTCACGCATCAGTCTCACGCACGCAAAGATCATCGCAAGAAAAGTTTTCCTCTCTCTCTCTCTCTCTCTCGCAATGGCATTAGTCGCGGTGGCCGTTGTTTCGCACACTCGGCTACCCGCGCGCGCGTATATATCGATTGCCTCGGATGCATTTCCATTACGTAAGACGTAAGAGAGTGAGTGAGAGAAGCGCGATGATAGGTTTACGCGTCGCCGCTATGTATTATGCGTGTGTGTATATATATATATATATATATATATATATATGTGTGTATAATGATGCTGGCGAATGCATGTAGGCCAAGGCGACGAGCAGACGTGGCTTGAAGAAACACACCGAGCAGCGATCGACGACGACGCCGACGACGACAGCGATCGCGAGTTCTAATAGTCGGCGACGCGAGTAGAGTTTGTACATTCACGTGCCTTTTTCTGGATATCTATATGTCTCCCGTCGATTTTGCGATCGGTATCTAGCCTTTTTCGAATAACAGTTAGTTCAGCATATGTGTGTTGCTGCTTGATGAGGAATGGAATTTGGAGGATAAGAGAGACGATTTTTTCCGTAGACGGTTTTAATGTGGTATATAATATAGTAAAGGTTTTATTCTTATGGACTATTGTAGCATGTCGCTATATTTTGAAGATATCTGGTTTTGTAAATGACGAAAAATGTGGAAATTCCATGGAAAAACTAGCAAGATTATTCAGATGTGTATTTACTTCTTATGGTTTTCATTGAATAGAAAATTTACAAATGAATTGCTTCTCTTCATAAAGGATTTGCAGAGGCGAAACGAATTGAAGTAAACTCAACCGAGAATTCCAATATGGAAAATACAACTATATTGCGTCTATCTTACAAAGTATCGGATATACTGTATAGAACTGAAATTGTACTAAATTCATAATCTTGAATAATAACAAAAATATAACTCCCCTACATCAATCTATAAGAAATACAGAAACTATTCCATAATCTATATCAATATCAATCGACGAGCAAAGCCTTTCGCTTGACGACAGCACTATATACACAAACGCTTTCACGAACCACGCGCCACTCGATCATCAATCTAGACAGCACTAAGTAAGTACTACTACATTCCATCGACCGAGGCGCGCAAGTGAATTATTTTTATCAGATTCGCACGCGTCGCACGCCCTGAACGTCAACACGTGGCTGCGTGAGCTTCTATCACGCGCATCCTATATATATATATACAGGATTAATCCTTCGTAACGCGCGTGGCCTTTTTCGTTAATTTCTGACGATCCAATGGAGCAATTAACGGCAATTTGCGGTAATCGTTTGACCCGATTCCGATGGAGTCTCGTAATGATGGAGGAGGTCGTACCTGTCGAGTACTGTGGCGTCAATTAACGAGCGCTCGTCGTTAGCTGGGCAAAATCTAGCCGTATAATTGTCAAGATTGAAGGTGTATGTATATACAACCTGTTCCGAAATTCATACACGAACACAACGGAATCGGATAGAGCGTAAAGTTCTGAACAAAAATTCCTTTACGAATTTTTTTTGGTTCATCAATATTTATAGAATTATTGTTAATTAAAGATTAACGTGTAACCGGCAATGAGCGTCGCCGGCGCATGGTCAGAAAGTAGGCGAAGCTAATGTTCAATATTTGATACAAATTTTAGTAAATAAAAAGCTAATACGTTGGATCTGAAGGGAAAGGGAAAAACACTTTCCAAATAAACATTCAACGGGCCACGCCGGCGACGCTCATTGGCGGCTACATGTTAATCTTTAGTTAACAATAATGTTATAAATATTGATGAACCAAAAAAATTCGTAAAGAAACTTTTCGTTCAGAATTTTACGCTCTATCCGATTCCGTTGTGTTCGTGTATGAATTTCGGAACAGGTTATATAAAGGAAGTGAACGAATTTCCAAGGCGCTCTAATGAAGACGCGCAATGCGTTCGTCGGTGTAGAAGGTTATCGTTGGAGTTAATAGATTCTCATTCTAATATGTAAAAGATAATTATAGGTAATGAAGATAATGAGATTGTTACGAAAATATATATGTGCACTCACTTTCTTCGATTGTGATGTGTGTACGTGTTTTCGCTGAAAGTGTATTATATCGTTATGTGAGTTCTTTGAAATGGCTAGTTACACCTTTACGAAAACCAACTGGTTTTTACATTAGCCTCACTTAAACTCGAAATGAAATAATGAACTGCAGTAAAAGCACGTATTTGTTACCATGCAACTCCACATCACAACTCGCCAAAAAAAGTACGTACACTAGACGTACACGACCAGGAAAATTCGCATACCCCTCGTACCTCAACGCGCAGCAAAAACGTCTCCCCTATACGTATATACACGCAACACAGCTTAAATTGAGACGTAAACTGTTTGTCGAATCCATACTTGTGTGTATATATATACACACACACACACACACACACACACACACACACACACACACACACACACGACTGCTTGCGCGCCTCGAAAAGAGTCAGTGCTGCGTGCGAAAAAAAAACGACACACGCCAACGCGCGTTTACAGTTGAACGGGTATGCTTTTTATCTGCTCGCGAGTCGTTTTTTTTCGCGCTCGAAAAGCTAATTTGTACCTCTTTCCTTTTTGCCGGTATGCACGCGCGCGTGGTATAAGGTCTCGTTACGAGGGGGAACAAAAAAATCTCGAGAAAATTACAGTTAAATTCGCGCAAGTATATGTGTCTGTGTGTGTATGTGTGTGTGGACAACGCGAGAGAGAAGAAACGTAATTGTTATATGCGCACCGTTTTCAATAAGTCTGCGCGTTGTGTGCGTAAGTGTGTGTGTGTGTGTGTCATTGAGAGGGAGAAAAAATTTTTATTTTTTTAGAAAGCGATTCGCATCGAAGGATCGACGTGTTACCGCGAGTAAATCGGCGCGAATAAAGAAGTTGTTTGTCGGTTACGCGACGTTTTGTGTTACGGGTATACAGAATTTATTGCTCGAATTGCGGGAAATCAAAATTGCTCTTCGGATACGATACACATATATATAAAATTATTAGATAATTTTCTAAATATAAATAAAATATTTTTCTATCATTTTTGAAAATTTAAATAACTGGCGCAATTAGTTTCATAACAATTGTTCTTCTTGAATTATCTCGTAGTATGAAAAGAATAAAGCAAATTATGTAACCTAAATTACAATTCGTAATATTCTTACTACTGGTTAACAATGTTGTCATTATTCCTTCTACCGCCAAGTATCAAAATACCCCATCCACTCTCCCTTTCTCTCGACGCTACATCGCAAAAGTGAGAATGAGGAAGCGTAAAGCAGGGAAGTGTAAAACTATCGTCGATTGATCAAATGCGCCTATAATTTTTTTTTTCCTCGTCCTCAATTGGAATGCGTCTGCGTTCATATACAATTTCGTCCGCGAAATAACAGGTTACGCAGAAGGCGAGGAGGAAGCGAAGAGATTTTTCTTTGAGGCGCGGGAGAAAGAGGGCGGAGGCAATGGGATTCGCTTGTTTGAGGTTGGCGCAGCGTGGAGAATCGAAGTAATGCGATGGTTTTTACGAGAAAGTTTTTATACTTGGATGTATAAAGTTGGCAATGTTGATAGAGGTATGTCCTGATGAGTAGAGAAAGTGTAAGTGTATAGAGAAAAAATGTAATTTTCTTTTTTTTTTCATTGGTTGTATGTTAAAGTAATCAATTCATTCGAATTATGTGTGGCTCCTTAGTTTGAACAGGAAGCTTTTCGGTGATATATGAACAGATGTTATTTAACATTACCAATCGTATTTTGAAATTTGTTTTGAACTTTATGCTAATATATACCGGGAATCTGTTAAGTATACCAAAGCAAGACTTTGCGCAATACCGTGGATTCACTTAATTATTAAGATTTTTAAAACCATAATAGCATAAGTGTAATAGTATGAATTTCTTTGATTATATATATACTGTGAAAAATAATTTCAGTTAAACAAAGTTTCTAATTTAAAAAAACTGGAATATTTCTTAAGATTATTGGATTTTCTTAGTTCTTTTAATACAATAGATTTTTATGAAATAGCCGCTAAGGAGATTAAACAAACATTTTAAACAAACTCAAGTTATAATTTGGATGAAGTAAGAATACTACGTTATTACACACACAAAAAAAACATTTCTTTTCTTTCTACCTACAACATAAAAAGAAACCATCACCATCTACTACAAAGTACACAAATTTCACAGAATCACTTCAAAAATTTATTTTTTTTCAAAAAATTTAACATTCTAAACGGTGATCTATTATATTTAAAAAAATTTAAATCCACGAGAACGCTCCTCGAGATAAGCAGCTAAAACCGAATCTAATTTCGGAGCGTCGTCGTTTCCGCCCGACGCACAAAACCGGCCCTGAAGACACACACACACTATACATACCGCGCGCTCGCGCACACCCACGTACAGAATAACAATTATCCACCTCCGTTCTCTAGCCGAAAGTAGACACACGCGCGCGTGCGGCCAACCAAACTCACAAGTCGCACCGATGAGTCGTCAGTAGGTTACACGTTGTGCTCTTTCGAAAAGAAGAAAAAAAAAAGAAACCCGTATACTTCTCAACACCGCGTGTCCAGTTGACGAAAAAAAAAGAGATACCGCGAGAGGCAATTATCGAACGAAGCAAAAACAAACACACACACACACACACACACACGGCTGCTGCTGCTGCGACAAAACTCTAAAAAGCTCCTTCTCTCGTTTCGGCGTGGTTCTCCAAAAAGTCGAATCTCATTGCCTCCTTTCCTCTGTCTCTCGCTCTCTTTCGTATATATAATACGCACGCGCGAACGAGGCCGCTATAAAAAGGAAGCGAGCAAAAAGAGAGACGGGCGAATTATCGAGGGAGAGGAGGAGGAAGAGGGAAGAGGGGGCCTTTCATTTCTCGCGCGGCATGAATATTTATCATCTCGCGGGACGCTCGGCAGCAGGGAAGGAAGAGTAGATATACGCGCGCTCGCTTGCCCTCCATGTAACGGTATAAAGTGACGGCCGCCCGGCGCGCGTCGCGCACTCATGCTCCCAAAGCTTTCGGTGAGAAGAAAGTCTCTTAAGAAGTATCATATACATATACACAGGTGCGTAGCCGCAGGAGGCCAAGAAGTGGCCTATATATATATATATATATATATACACACACACACACACACGCACGTTTCGATAATGTTTTTTCTTTCCCCTCCGGTGTGCGTCACACAAGCTTTGAATGTGGATTAGTGGGTTTTGATCGATCGGAGATTAGGTATACGCATGCGCGTAGAAAGAGAGTGGGACGAGAGGTTCTCTGGAGGGTCAAGGCTGTGTTTATTTAGCTGATACGCGGATGAATATATTAGATGGTGTATATAGGTGTAGCGGTTGTCGTGAAAAAAAAATATAATAAATGAGAGGCCTGGTGTGCGGACGTTGCTTGGTGAGAAGTAACGTTTGTACCCTAAGCTACATACACATGTAATATTTAGTGAATTGTATAGAAGCTTGACCTAAGGAGATCGATGTAAAGTCAACAATCTGGATGCTATATATACATATCGAGACATTAAACTCTATAAATGTGGATGAACTTTTCATGTTTGGAATCACAGGTCCATCAGTGCGATTGAAAATTGTTAAAACAATGGTGTGGTTCTCCACAGATCGCCGCATGAAAACAATATTAAAAAGGTTATACTCTTTAAATACTAACATCAAACTTTCAGAGCGAAACAACTTTTAATCTCGGGCGTCAAAGCCGAGCTGCACTTTGAAGCCCATATATTCTTTTAATATTTACTCGGTAAAAGCTGCAAGTGGGCGAGCCTTCGCCTCGAGTCGACAGATAGATAATATTATCTTAACTCCTTTAACTTTGACATTGCTGCGCATCGTCGGCTCTTATTATTTTCGTCTCTTGCTAAGACCTCTTACTCCCTCTTTCTCGCAATCGTCTCATTCCTATACACACCCCATTAGCAATTTAAAAATACGCGAGAATTGCAACAAAGACGTCGTAGTTAATTTCATCCTTTTTCCCCTCTACGGCGAACCGTATGACCGATCTACCAAAGTCGCGATTTAAAAATACAACATGTCGTTTCTACTAATTCCCTTGTCGTACGATTTAAAAAAAATAATAATTCTTTCCGAGCCGGCCGGTTTTTCATTTACAGTCGGCTTATCAAGGAACGCGCGGGACTGTCAGAGTAGCGCAGGAGAGAAAAAGCGCAAAAAGTATACCAGTGTTGATCCGAGACGTGATATCAGAGGTACGCGCGCTGTCCGAAATCGGCTTTTGCAATTCGGATGAGGTTCTTGAGAATTTTGTTTGTGCTGGCGACTTTTAAAATGGTGTTTTATTTCGTTCTTGCGAGAAACGTTTAAAATGTTATACGGAAACTAACTTATATTACAAAGCTGTGGTAAGGTGAAAAGACATTTCCTAATTTTCTATTAGTTAAGAAAGATTCGCCTCTTTTTCGGCCTAATTAAATATCATTGATTAATAAAAATAATAACGCGTATTCTTTTTTTACAATTGGAACAATTTTTTTTTTTTTTTGAGAATTCGCTAATAAAATTATGAATTTTGCAAGGTATGCGAAGTTAAATTAATTGTATTAAAATAATAAAAGAGATAAGATATCAATTGTTGCTTCAAGTTTCTTTATTTTGACAATTGCTTGTCAAATTACATCGACCTGTTAAAACTACACTAACCGTGAAAATTCAATTTAACCTCGACATGAAATAATTAATCTTTACTAAAATCCTTCTCCACATAATCTAAATATCCTAATACCTGTTTGTACACCGGCTTCCAATACATCTCAGCAGAAGCTTTCCCTCCCTCCCACCCAACCCACCGACCGAACAGCATTATCACATATATATACATATATAGAGAGATAACCAGAAAGATATCGGCATCGTACCTGTGTGCACGTCGTGCCTCTACGTCGTCGTCTTCTTCTTCTTCTTCTTCTTCTTCCACCACCTCTTCCTTCCTCATCCACGCTTGCGCGCACACTCGCACTCTCTCTCCTCTCGAAATATTCCACTCTCTTCGTCTGCCGGCTTGAAAATAGGTATGCACACGCAAGAGAGAGAGAGAGAGAGAGAGGGGGGGGGGAGAACACTGCAAAGAGCCGGTCGCCGCTGCTGCTGCAGATTCCCCTCCTTCTTCGCACCACTCGTTCTCGTTTTCCTCCGCGTTCTCGTTTCCCTTTCCTAAATTTCTCGCTCTCGCCCCTCTTTCTCTCCTTCCCCTGCGCGTGGGCGTAGTAATAGCAGCAGCAGTATATGAGCGTAAGCTCGCGCGCACGTGGGGATAGAGGGCAGCGAGGCTGCTTTTTTACCTAGCTTTTGGCTAGTAGGTCAAAGGTCGTGTGCACTGCTAGCGGGCAAGCGTGTCCTCCTCCTCCTCCTCTTCTTCTTCCCCCTGTTGTTCTGTGATACTCCTCGGGGGGTGGACGATGGGGGAGTAGGGAGAAAAGTTCCGGGGCGCGTGTATTGGACTCGACCAGTTGTCGGATCAGCTGGCGACTCCTCGCACGTTCCAGATTCTCTCTATACGCATATACGAATCTTATCCCTTTGCCCTGTGCTTTCCTCTTCTCACCACCGATCTATTATGTACACATGCAGGCGACTTATCTTCTCCTCTCTGCGGTCTACTTATCTCTCGCGCCTTACGAAACCAGCGTGCGGCACAGCAGTGAAATAACAGCTCTGTATGTGTGTGTATATATATATATATATATGTGTGTGTATTTATAATCTCTGGGAAACTTCAACTTGTACGAGCTTGCGAGATCGGCCGTTTAAACGAGATCAACACTTATATGTATGTGTATATAGATAAATTTAAATATACGCGGTTGTTCGGGCAGAGCATGCGCTTCGTCGACGGAGCCAGCCGTCTGGTGTTTATTTTATTTATCTTTTTGAACGAACAACAGTCCGCGTAGCACTAGACACGCGTCGGCGTCCTCTTCCCGGGGACGATGACGATACACGAAGAGCAAGCAGAATAACCGGAGCAGCGTCGCCTCATCTCGCGCTCCCTTTTTACCAGTACGCGCCGTCGCTCCACTTTGCTTATCTTATCTCCCTCTCTTTCTCTTTCGCTCGTGTAACCCTATTTATACGTCGACGAGAGAGAGCGAGAGCGCGAGGGAGAGAGGCTCCGGCCTGCAATCTACGGGGGAGCGGGTCGGTGAATATGGCTATACAACAATTACTATACGACTATATCAACGAGCAGACACGCGCCTCTCCTGATATATATATATATATATATATCCCCGTCGTCTTGTTGCTGGCAGGAAAACGCGCACTTTCGCGTACCTTCTTTTCTCTCTCTCTCTCTCTTTCGCACACTCGCGTATATACACAAGGGGGATGAAACGTGAACTGACCGTCACAGAGAGAAAGAGACGACTCGTGTGCTTGCGAGGCGGATTGCAGCAGCACAGCGCGAAGAGACCGACGGAGAAGGAGATGCGCGCGACACCGCGGTTCGCGCGCTACTGCCAACGAGCTGCCGAGCTGACGCCGCCGTCGCTGCTGCTGCTGCTGCTGCGGCCGCCGCGGCTGGGAGAGCGCGCAGAGCGAGCGGGGCGAAAACGAAACCGAAACTCTCGCTGCTGCTGCTGCTGCCTGCTATACTTAACTGCTGCAGTGCCGGTGAGATATTATGTATTGGTATATATAGGAGAACGAGCGGGTGAAGAACACGCGGCCGCGTGCATGCGTGTGTAATGTATGGTGGTATGGTAATTATATAGGTTGATGATGGTACTGGCGGTGTATATGAGCTTCGCTTATTTGCTGCTGCAGTATAGGAAGGGGGAGACGTGTGATGCTCGGGGTAGTGTTGCTTCGAGTGGTGGGAGTTGGGTAGGGAATTATGGGAAGGGAATCGTATATAGTGCGGGAGAGGGAGAATGGCTTGGGCTCGTGGGTTCGGCTATTTGGGTCAGCGGTTAAATGTGGACTGTACGATTTGTGCAGAGCTGCATATATAGCCTTGTAGTTGGGAGATGTAGTTAAAAATACTTTATTGTAATGGCTAGGGTTAATCTGGTATTACATATAGAAACGGAAATATAGATAAATTTCATAATCCATGGGAAGAAGAAACTGCTAGATTTTTAATGTTTCGAAAGCTAGAATATAGTAACGTGATAGGGTTTGTAAGTTTAAGTTGTTTTTTTTATAAATAGTTTATAAACCCAAACTCCGTCAAATTTTATAAAACGTATATTATATACCAAAATTTTTATAAAAAAATATCATTTTACAGAAACATAGTATGAATTCATTATTGTTAAGGTGTACATGTATAATCAAAAAAGATCATTTTAAAACAGCAGAATGCGTAGGATGTTATAATGAAAAAAACGATAAGCATTTTGGATTACAAGATAAATAACATTCAAGTATTTTAAGAAAAAATTTTTTTAAATATATAACAACATAAATTTTTGGATTTTATCTTCTTTAAAAAAAATATCACAAATGAAAAAATATATATTCCGAATCTCAAAGTCATAATGTTATCTTTACCTGATAAACAGTAACAAAGAATCAAAAAATACGCCCTACCTTAAAAAGTACATAAGACAGATGCATAAAATAAACTCCGTATGATATCAAGCTAAATCAATTTTATTTTTATCGTGTGTAAACACAACATTCAGTGAGCCATATATATAATATAGGAAACAAATGTTTGCCATCTGTAAAAGTGTAATGCGTTTATAAATCTTTTAGCATTTATATTTTCTGTATCTACGTGTATTAATTTATTAGAGTATTTTCTCATATGGTCATGCTTGATATGTAAATTCTAATTGTATTCGGTTTAGCCATAAATAACACAATGTAACAAAATTATTCCGCGCCATAGACATAAACTCGTTCCGAGGAGAAATTGCGTTACGGCTAATAGCTTCGTAAGTGGCATATCTGCAAATATGAAATAATTTACCGAAGTATTTGCCTTTTTTCTCAACCGCAGCATAAAGATAACATCAACATTAAACACTCAAGATGTCTGCCTTTCGCGATCTTTCACGTCTACACGTTCACACGCGTTAAACACATTGATTTTTTTCATTTTCGTTTTCAACAGACAACTTGTCTCCCGAGAGACGCGGCATTATTCGCGCGCAGCCTCTCGTCGCGTAACCAATAAAATACCATAACCAGCAGCCCACGGGAGAACTTTCACCGATGACAAAAACGAAAAAACACGGCACACCATAGACGCACACGCGTGCTTATAGCCATATCTACCCACACCGTGATATATACTCGCTCCGTTGAAAACCACGACATGCCGCAGGCGCTGCGTATATATATACATGTTGTGTATACATATACGACGGCGCGAGAAAAAAAGCACGAGTCGTTATGTACGATGCGCACTTTGCGATGGACAGGGCAACATTTGGCGTCACTCTCGATCTTAACTGACTATGGAATTCGGGAAAAATGGTTGATATTGATATCGCGGCGTTGCGAATGATTATGAAAATGTAAGAAACATTCCTGACGCTTATATACGGTGTTTGACCAGCTTGGAATCTTGGTGATGTGTAATTGGATATTATTGGAATTTTACTGTCACGGCCGACCATCGGCAATCGAGTATGTCGTTAATGAGGCAATTTACGTTTACGGAATTTTCGTAAGGCAGGAAGTTTCGTATGATAGGGATCACGGATGGTTATGCGATTCTGTTATACTAAATTGAAAAAGTAGTTTAGCCAGAATTTGTTTTATAGGTTGTATTATTTGTTGTTTAATTTACATTCCAAAATACTATGGATTTTTGTTCATTAAAAATAACAAAATAACATATATTTCATTGAGGACGCTATAAAAATTATATTAGTGGAAGGAATAATAATTATGTAATAAAAGACTATAGAATAAAAATATGCATTAGCTAAATATAAAGTACAATATTATCGATACAATTTATTACTTAATTTAATTCGGAATAGAAACTTTCCGAGAGGATTTACGACATGCATCAATGAGTTATTGATTTGTACGTTTTATGACAAAGCGAATTTAAAAAGTCGCCAAAGAAAACGGACATAGTACGGAAAAGGATTTAACCCTTAATTATCGGAGTATGACAAAAATATGTTAACGTTTTTATTTTGCTTCCTCAAAGAGGAAACTTTGTAACGGTGAAAAAATTTTTGAGACCAAAAAGTCTTAAAATGATTTTTTAAGATGAAATGTGTTGAAAATTTACAATTTTGAGAAAATTTTTTTTCCTGTCTGTATGTATGTGTGTGTGTGTGTGTGTGTGTGTGTGTGTGTGTGTGTGT
>JAYJLV010082262.1:0-14142 GCA_036873485.1 Torymus texanus
CACTATAAGCTGCTCACATTATAGTGGTTGTGCTGTCAGCTGTGTTTACACCTTACTCTGTAACTAATACTTACATATATATATGTAGATAGCACAAGACTACATAGAGTATATTTTACTGTCGATATAGTAGGTTGTTACTTTATTCGTATGAAGGTGATATTCAAAAGTAATTTCTTATTTTTGTCAAAAATCATGTCCATAAATTGTAATATTCATTTTGCGTCTTTATATAAATTATGTAACTATAATTTTCAGATCTTTTACATAGTGCATATATATCGTGTGAGAATTAAAAATATATTTGGTGTATGACAATGCCGTAACTTATACATGAGTAACATGCTCTGGATGGTAGAAATAAATGTGAACAACATTGAGTAAATTAAACTCTAAAATATATTGTAACTGTCTATAAATCTAATCACTATTACATTAATTACATATAAAGTCGCTATAAAATGGTTACAAAGCTGGTTGAGTGCATGAGTGTTACAATTACTTGTGAGTATGTTTGTATGTGTGTGTTTGTGTATGTGTTTGAGTTTTGTGAATTGAGTTTGCCGTCGCAGAAAATCCACAGAGTGAATATGCGAGTTTTCCTTGAATATGCGTAGCCACGTGGGTGCATGAGAATGACTCTGCTAATGTAATTATCACAATAAAATCAATAATATTTTATTTACTTTTTAATAAAAGACAAATGTTACCGCTATACATTTTACAAAAATTTAAAAAAAATTGTTATTTTATAAGATAATCTAATATTCTATAGAATTAATAAAACAGTTAGCAATTTTTTTAGGATTACAAAAAATCACTCATATTACCAATAATTTATTCATCATTGTAAAAAATCGCCCATTTAAAAAATATTTCAATACTCGTTAATTAACGGAAATTTCTACATATTCTGAATTAGATTATTTGATTTGTAATTTTTACTAATTAATGTTTTTCATTAGAAATTATTATCATATATTATTATATCATCTATAAAACTTATAAATATTATGAGTTAATTTAAATAAATTGAATAGCTGGAAAAAATGTAACATAAAAATGTTAGAAATGATTTTTGCAGACGCATGAGTTTGAACTTCTTCCGTTTATAGAGCTGACGCTTTGCCACCTGAGCGGTACCTCTATATATAAGAATACATATTTCTCACTTCAGAATAAGTAAAACAACCGGTGAAAATAATCGAGCACTCAACCGTTTTCTTCGCGTAAACGCGTACAGGGAGGGTAAAACGACAAAACACTTACACAAATACAAACTTAAATCTAAAGCCCCAATGGTGGGAAGATGATCATAAGCCACATCTTGTCAAGAGACTGCAAATGTAGCGGTAGCCACGGGGTTTAAAGAGCGCATCTGTGCACTCTCAAACTTTCGCTTCGGGTTCAAATCCCCACTGCGTAGAATAATAGTGAGGTAGGTGCCAGTCTCCGAAATTGTGGACCTGCGCAGCGAGAAGGAGCCTACGAGTGAAGGAAGGGGAGAAATAGCGGGGATATGTAAGGGCTCGAGAACGGCGGAGCAGTCAGTCGACGCAGAGGTCAGAGCTTCAACATCGAGGAATCGGTGTTCTATCGGCGACGTAGCAAGGTTAGTGCGTATAGTGCTTCGTGCGCATGTTGGTGGTTATATCATCGTCGGAATGCTGGTTGTCCAGGCTGACCCTGGCAGTCGGCGGCGTGTGGGCTGCTTCCACACTCAGTGAGAAGTCGGGCTGTATCCGAAGTGTCATTGCGAATCCAAGCGGTCCTCGGTGAGTGACTGCGGGTGGGCTATTCTCGCCAATTATGCTAGTCGGGCTGTACCCGACGTGTCAATCGTTACAACGCGAGCTACCCTCGTCGATCAACCGCAGGAGGGCTGCTCCCTCTCAGGCGATCATCAGTAAGCTGCTGCAGGCGGGCTGTTCCCGCCATTGCATTAGACAGGTAGGAAAACATGTCTCCACTACGGGTACAATCCGATCGGATGTATTTGTGAGTACCGGGCGTGTATTACCCAATTCTTATGGTGTTGGGTTGTCACTTAAGTTACTGCGTTCCCGTTTGGGTGAAATTATTACTATTGCGTTTATTTATTTATCCAGTTGTTATTATGTTAATTTCTTCGTTTATTCCCTGACCGCGTCACGGTATCGGCGGGATCACTTATGTATTCAACCAACCTTATCTAATGATCGAAGCGAGCAATTGAATAAATTGAATAACCTAATTTGAAGCGTGTGACTTATGCTTTCTCGTGCTCCCCGTTCCCAATCTCAACCGTTATCTGAACATTAAATTAGCCCTACGAGCCGGATGGTTGAGGGGAGCATGATTGAGTTGGGTTATATCTAGGGGAATCCACGTGGGATGGCTTAACTTAACAGCTTGGAACGTTAAATTCTCGATTTACACAAAATGGATCCAACTACAGCTAAGCGGCTTATCTAGGAGCGGGGCGTGCGCTCAACTAGCATTCGGAATACTATAGCGAAATTTAATGCTACGCCTGTAGCGAATCTGACGCGAACTGTCTTAAAGCTTTCCGTGTCAAAACTTCGTGAACATTGGGCTGAGTATAGAACGGTCCATATTGAGATCGCAAGGAGGAACGTCGACGCAGCTACGGAATACGTAAGTCGTTCTGAATTCGATGAATTAGAAATGTCCGTCGAGGGTTTGGAAGAAGACATAGAAACCAGCTTATCCGCCATGGACCGGTGCGACGGGCCGCCTCAACCCCCCATGGCTCCTCCCGCTACTAGTGCTGCAAGTATTGCGAAATTACCAAAATTGGCGCTGCCCACATTTGCCGGTCGCTAGGAAGACTGGCCAAACTTCTATGATATGTTCACCAGTACAGTGCATAATGTAACTGGTCTCTCCAACACCCTCAAGCTCCAATACCTGAAAGGCTGCCTTCAAGGCGAGGCTGCCCACTTTATAAAGAACGTCACAGTAATAGAGGTAAATTATACCCCAACCTGGAAATCACTGAAGGAGCGCTATCACTGCCTACCTAAAATAGTAGGGGCTCACATGGCGGTTCTACAAAACTTACCGAAGTGTTCAAAGGACTCGGTGAGCGACTTGAGACAACTCCGTGATACGACCCAGCAAGCAGTCCAAGCGTTGTAAACCTCAGCCAGGAGATAGAAGCTTGGAACTACTGGTTAGTATACAGGATGACGCATTGCTTAGATAATAGCTCCAGAATCCTATGAGGAGTCTCATTAAGCACGGAGGCCGGAGCGGCTCAATGTTTGCCAACGTTTAAGGAAATGTTCAACTTTCTCAATAATCGTATCGATTCCTTGGAAGTACTCTACTCTCCCATCCATTGGATCATTTCGAAAAGGGCATTCGGGTTATAAAATGTTCCATATCTCATCGATCTCAAATAACACACCACGGAGATGTATGCTCTGCGAATCGGACCGTCACCTTTATCAATGTTCTGTTTTCAAGTCACAGTCGGGACCAGACCGAGATAACGAACTTAGGCGTTTATGGCTCTGCTTTAACGGCCTCGGACCACATATGGCCAGGAACTGTAAGTCCACGAGACGATGCACGATCTGCGAGTTGAAGCACCATACCCTCATTCGCGGCGTTCTCGATGAAGCCCCAACAGCTGAGAACTCCACCACCGATACTGGGCCGTCGCCAAGCTGACTGAGCGCTCGGAGACCTAAAACTCCGACTGATAACCATCTCAGCACGATTCCCGTGCGAAAGCCCCAGGTAGTATTACCGACTGCGATAATACAATTGTGTGGTTCGCACGACGAGTGGATCAGAGCTAGAGCCCTCTTGGATCAAGGTTCTGAGGTATCCTTCATTACCACAGCTCTTGCCCAGTATCTGAATCTACCTCAAACCCGAAGTTCCCTCACTATTTCAGGACTGAGCGTCACTTCAATATGCCTTTCTCGCTCCTCTGATTTGGTCCGCATCTATTCTTTGTATCATCCCAATTATCAGGTAGAATGCTCCGCTCTAGTTCTTTCCCGACTCTCCAAGCCAATTCCTTCTAAACCATTGGCATTGCCCTCTCAGATTACAGGACGGAATATTACTTTAGCTGATCCCGAATTTAACCAACCATTTTCCGTGGATATGATCCTAGGAGCCGATATCTATGCTAAAATATTACTCCCGGAGCTGATTCACTTAGCAACTACCCAGCTAATCGCTCAGAATTGCATTCTTGGCTAGCTGGTATCTGGGCTCACGCCCAACGATGTGAAGCCCCGAGATCCAGCGCGAGCAACTTTTACGGCTATAACCACCTCAGACGACATCAATCTAAGCGAAGCGTTGCAGAAACTTTGGGCTCTCGAAGAGATTCCAGGAAAACCTCCCAGCCTGAAACCCGAAGAGCAGAAGTGCGAGGACTTTTTTCAGCTGACGCATAGAAGGAACCCGGATGGTCTCTATATAGTTCGACTGCCCCTACGATCAAACCCCCCTACCGTGACTCACGAGTCTCGGAAACTAGCTCTCCACGTTCTCAATTTCGCTGGAGAAACGCTGCGGGTTTAACTCGCAACTCGCGGAGGCTTACAATCAGTTCCTGCGAGAGTATGAGTCACTTGATCACATGGAATTAGTCCCGCCCAATAGTGCCCTACTTACGAATGCGTGGTATTTACCACATCACGCGATATCCCAACCTCATGGGATCCAGCGTAAAATACGTGTGTTGTTCGATGCATCACGTCGGACCTTTCGGAACCACTGTCTTAACGAGCATCTAATGCCTGGTCCCCCTTTGCAGCAAGATCTCGCATTAATATTGACTGATTGGCGACGTCACGAGTGTATATTCACGGCTGGTATTGTCAAAATGTTTCACCAGGTACTAGTACACTCAGACGACCGCGACATGCAACTGATACTTTGGTGAAAGACTCCAGATGAACCTCCGAAAGAGTAGCAGTTGAAGACCGTAACTTATGGTAGCACCAGCGCGCCATTTTAGCCCTTCGCTGTCTCAAACAATTGATCATCGACGAAGATGAACACTTCCCGCTTGGTGCCGCTTGTCTCCAAGATAACGCATACGACGATGATATATTCGTGGGCGGCCATAGCCCTACTACCGCTATACGGATCCGTGATGAACTCATCGGATTGTTGCAATTAGGTGGGTTTAAGTTAAGCAATTGGGCCTCCAACAACCTGGGATTAATCCCCAACGATCAATCAGACGAGATTTCATCAAAACCTATCGAACCCCATGACTACGTCCGTACCTTGGGTCTCGCATGGAATCCCAAGATTGATTGCCTATCACCAAACGCCTCAACGCTAGAAATATCGGGGAAGACGATTACTAAGCGACAAGTACTGTCAATTCTCTCTAGACTGTTCGATCCCCTCGGTTGGATGTCACCCGTCACGATAAAAACTAAAATCTATATGCAGGATCTGTGGCTCCTCAAGGTGAGTTCGGATACCCCGTTATCTATCGAAATGACCAATCGATTGAATCGAATTATAGAATTCTGGCTGGACCTTTCCATCATTCCATCGATCGTTGGTTAGGCTGCACCCCAGAATCTAACCTCGAGCTTCACGTTTTCTCCGATGCCTCGACTCGTGCCTACGCTGCAGTTGTTTACCTAAAGGTAACCGATCAGCAAGACAAGGGACGTGCTTCTCTGCTTATTGCCAAATCGAAAGTTGCTCCCGTAAGAACAGTGTCGCTTCCTAACTTAGAACTTTGTGGAGCCAATCTCTTACAATTAGTGAAGGTACTTAATTACTTACAAAAATTGACTGCCTTTCGAGATATCCCCATTCATGTATGGACAGATAGTACCGTTGTCTTGAATTGGATACAGAGCCATCCGAGCCACTGGAAAACTTTCGTGGCCAACAGAGTTTCGTATATTCAAACTCAACTATCTACGGGCTCTTGGCATTACGTAACGAACAGCGATAATCCAGCCGATCGAGACACACGCGGTATCCGACCGCTTGCTTTGAAAAACTCTAACCGATGGTGGACTGGCCCACCCTGGCTGGGTCTCCCTGCCTCCCCGTGGCCTGCATACAGGGCCCCTACATCATCATTGGAGTCATCCGCTCAATCTTATCGTACCACCGTTGACCCTCTACCCGTATCGGAACGAGTGGACAACACCGTTCGTTTTTCTGATTTAACTAGGTTAATTAGAGTCACTGCATGGATCTTCTGATTTAAAGACAACTGCAAACGAAAACGGCAAAATCAATGTCTCTCATTAGCATTCTTGGCCCCTAACGAGCTGCATGAAGTTCGTCTCCGGCTTCTTAAAAACGAACAGGAAGTCTGGTTTCATCTCGAATCACAACAATTACGCCGATGACATCCTGTGCCTTCCAAAAGCCCCTTGAAAAGACTTAATCCATTCACGGATCAAGAAGGTATCTTACGAGTAGGGGGCCGCTTAAAGCCCTCCGATCTTACCTATTCGTCCAGACACCCACCAATTCTTCCAAAGGGTACCCATTTGTCCCGTCTCTTCATAAAAAACGCTCACCTCATTGCCCTTCACGGGGACCCGTCCGTCACCTTAAGCATACTTCGAAATCAGTCTTGAGTTATCGGCGGAAATTGAATTACACGATATCACGTGAGGAATTGCGTGACTTGTCATCGATCTAATCCGCCTTTAGGACAACAACTGATGGGTAATCTTCCAGGTCCATGTGTCGACGCGCCCCAGACCTAACTCAGAGCTTCGAATGGTCGAGGTCAGCGGGCCTATAAATGCTACATAGTTTTGTTTCTGTGTCTGGCCTCAAAAGCAATTCACTTAGAGGCTGTTAGAGATCTTAGCACTGCGTCATTCCTGTCTGCCTATTGCCGGTTTGTGAGGCGCCGAGGTGTTTGTCGAACCATATACAGTGACTGCGGGACCAACTTACAAAGGGCAGCAAAGGAACTTCAGGTCATGTTTAAAGCTGCCACCAGTTTCTACAAAGAAGTTGCTGCTGTCCTGTCCAACCAAGGTACAAGTTGGTGCTCCATCCCACCTGGCGCCCCCATTTCGGTGGATTGTGCGAGGCAGGGGTGCGTTCTGCAAACGTCATTTAGTCAAAGTCATAGGTAATCATACCCTCACGTTTGAAGAAATCTCCACAGTGCTCATAGAGATCGAAGCCTGTGTCAACTCTCGCCCGTTCACACCTGTATGTGACGACCCTGACGGTCTTCAAATCCTAACCTCAACTCGCTTAGTGAATGGCGAAGATTCCATGCTACTTCCGGAAAGTGAGTCCCCAGCAGGTCCTGAAATTGCCTCACCCGATTTCAACTTTTGGGACGGATCGGAGATCACTATTGGAAAATGTGCTCACGGGAGTATTTGCACCATCTTCAAGAGCGGTCCAAATGACGAAGCCAAACTGAATACTTCGCCGCTGGGCATCTGGTAATAGTCAAAGGCCATAGATATCCCCAGGACAAATGGCCGTTAGGTCGCATCATTGCCACTCATCAGGGTGACGACGAGTTGGTTCGTGTCGTAACAGTTCGTACAGCTACCAACATTCTAAAAAGGCCAATCTCCAAGTTAAGTCCCTTACCCTTCACCACAGCGGATCAGGACCGTCAGAACCACTAATTTATATTTGTTATAGACGAAGCGGGCGGGAAATGTGTAGAATAATAGCGAGGTAGGCGACAGTCTCCGAAAGTGTGCGCCTGCGCAGCGAGAAGGAGCCTACGAGTGAAGGAAGGGGAGCAACAGCGGGGATATGTAAGGGCTCGAGAACGGCGGAGCAGTCAGTCGACGCAGAGGTCAGAGCGTCAACATCGAGGAATCGGTGTTCTATCGGCGACGTAGCAAGGTTAGTGCGTATAGTGCTTCGTGCGCATGTTGGTGGTTATATCATCGTCGGAATGCTGGTTGTCCAGGCTGACCCTGGCAGTCGGCGGCGTGTGGGCTGCTTCCACACTCAGTGAGAAGTCGGGCTGTATCCGAAGTGTCATTGCGAATCCAAGCGGTCCTCGGTGAGTGACTGCGGGCGGGCTATTCTCGCCAATTATGATAGTCGGGCTGTACCCGACGTGTCAATCGTTACAACGCGAGCTACCCTCGGCGATCAACCGCAGGAGGGCTGCTCCCTCCCAGGCGATCATCAGTAAGCTGCTGCAGGCGGGCTGTTCTCGCCATTTCATTAGACAGGTAGGAAAACATGTCTCCACTACGGATACAATCCGATCGGATGTATTTGTGAGTACCGGGCGTGTATTACCCAATTCTTATGGTATTGGGTTGTCACTTAAGTTACTGCGTTCCCATTTGGGTGTAATTATTACTATTGCATTTATTTATTTATCCAGTTGTTATTGTGTTAATTTCTTCGTTTATCCCCTGGCCGCGACACGGTCTCTGCGGGATCACTTATGTATTCAACCAACCTTATGTAATGATCGAAGCGAGCATTTGAATAAAGTTGTTAAATATCAGGTTACGCTAGACTGTTAAAATTTTCGATTTCAATAAATTTAGCTTTAAAGGATTAATTAAGTAAAACGCGTGTTCGCGTGCTGGACTCGGGTGTCATTCTACCAATGGGGTTTCTTTATAATAGGAGGATGATGCGTGTCCTGGGGAAGTCACCAGCGCACGAATGCAACCAGGTCAGTGCCCAGGGCGTATCTATAAGGTTACGGGACAGTAGTGGTTCTCGAAAGTTCCACTGCTGATGCCGCTGGAGGAGGTTTTGACAGAAGTGGTTCTCGAGAGTTCCACTACTGATATCAAGTCAGGCAGCATAACAACGAGAGCCGAAGCAACTCGTTGCCTGCCGCAGAAAGGAGGTCGGGTATATGGGCGGTTCTCGAAAGTTCCACCTAATAGCCTAGGGATGGATAGGTGGAAGGCATGTGGGGGAAAATGACTTTATTAAATAAGAAGAAGGATATAGGTAGAGAATTGATTTTATTGACGCATTACAATATATACAGGGTAGCAAGTGTGGTAAGGCCAGAGCAGTGCTCGCGGAGCTCTTATCACTTGGTTTTTCAGAGAGGAAATGCGTGACAAACCACACGATTTTCGGTTTTTTATACGCTCGAGCTGTCTGTTTATCTCTCTCACTCACCTACCTCTCCCATGAGCCGTGCCGCCGCACCGCTGTACAGTAGTAGGGAGAGTCGCGGAGTAGGGCGAGAGGAGAGATGCGCTACTATACTAATTTACATATGGTTGTGGAGGGGGAACCCTCACTCGGCTCGCTATACATCTTTGTATATCTATAGCCGTCTCGCATATGACGGCTCGATTACAGAAAAGCATAACAGGGGAACTGTGTAATCGAGCGCTTGTTTTACGTCGGTTGGCTATGTAGAGACCGTCACAACATAAAACTATTAAATAGAATTCTTAAGGTTGAATGTCTGGGAAACCTGTACTGATCAAGAGAGCTGTAACATGCAAGCTCTCTGTAGGCCCAACAAGGAGTAGTCCGAACAATAGGAGTCTCTCTCTCTCTCTCTCTCTCTCTCTCTCTCTTCCATAATACCATATTCTACCTGTAAAATAAAGATAAGGATTTATTAAATTTGAATCTATTATGGCATGGAATATAAATAAGACATAATAATACTGGATATGATAACTGCTATAACCATAAGTGTTCTGCATACGCACTGGAAAGCTATCCAGAGCTAGAATCCATGGTCCGTTCAGCTGAAAGAATATTATATGTCTGAAGTAAGAAACTAAATGGTGTTACATTGAAAGTCTATTCACCAGTGGAAGAGACAGCTGCAGTTATCGTGAGGCTTAATCCGACATCAGAGTTATAGTTTCAGGAGCGTCAAGTAGAAGAAAACTCACTCGGAAAATAATAATTATATCAGCATCCTTCTCATGGCACCGTTAAAAAACAAGGAGCATAAGACAGTGTCACTATACAGCCACATCCTGTAACTGAAACATCTTAAAAAATATTCAATTTCTTTTTACATTTTCTGCAATAGTTACAGTCTGCTATGCTCATACTACACAAAGAACGCACAGCCAGCATTCCCATGACATATTTAGGTACTTATTTCTATACAAATTATGATTGAATTCATAATTTAAAAACTTAATACTTATTACGGCTCAGGGTTCCGGAACTTATTGTTAATATACGAACAATAAGTACTAAAAACTTAAAAAATGAATAAAACTAATTTATTAAAACCATTTACTTAAATACGAATAATGTGATTTCTAGTATCAGTAAAGATGTACTTTGTAATAGTGCCCAATTCGTAAAATAAATGAAAAAGCAGTAAAACGAATTAGAAATTCATTTACTGAAATAAAATCCACATTAACATATTTATGCGATAAAAGTTAAAATACAAAGTTTAATGAAATTATTACAGTATAACTGTAACTATATAATATTTATCGTCTACTGTGCTCATACCACATAAAAAATGGATGGACAGCATCCCCAGGACATATTTAGAAACCTATTTCCCCACTGATTGGGAATTAAACAAGTTTTGAATCTCGCGCGGTTGCGTGCTCGGCGTGCTGACTCACAACGTTGCCGCGGAACGGCAGCACCTCGCGCTACCTTGGCGCAACAACAGACGCTGCACTGATTTGGACAGTAAGACTCGCTCCCCGATATGGTAATGGGAGAGACTTGATTTGACTTACGCCGCGAGTGACGGTTGCTCGGCAAGAACAAGGAAGCGAATTTGAATGCGTTCTCTCTGCTTTTGGCCACCCCACGAGGCACACCTCACAGAACCGCTAAACACCTTCTTGACAAACTCAACTGGGATTTTCACTGGATCTATACATATCTGGATGTACTCATCAATTCTACTACTCACCTCGGACTCTACTCATCATCTCACATGCATCCTCAATATTCACCGTTGGAGAAACTCACCGTTGCAGCATACGGCAGCGCACGTGCAAGGTAACCTTAAATCACACTGCTACACCTCAACACACGTGCACATACGGGATTTGACTCCTGCTAATATTAGACAGCAATTACTCGCACACGAATGTGATCAATAAAATCTATTCATGCTTACTCATTTTACTCACAATTAAATCAATAACATTTAATTGTGATATTCACACAAATTATAACTTGATTGTAGTTTCAATAAGCGTGTCCTTTGCCTGCGAGAAAAGTTAATATGTCAAAACTCACATAGTACAATATTGTATTAGTACTAATTTGTATCATACAACATGTAATATATTGTACAGTGTTTTATCATTAAATTGTGTACACGCAATATTTATTTAAATACCCACAGCATGTCCTCACTTAATTTATGCAATTCTCAAACACTTACAAATTATGCCCTTCCTAGTTAGTATTAAACCCCTTTATTTTAATACAAATAATGTGACTTCTAGTATCAGTAAAATGATGTACTTTCTAATAGTACCCAATTTGTAAAATAAAAGTTGTAACGATCTCTGCGTTAATGACCGCAAAAAAATGAGCGTACACATGTACCTACAAAAGAAACCGCTCCTTCTTTCCTTCATATACCCCTTCCGTATGCGCCGTCGCCTACACTACGGCTATATAGATATACAAAGATGTATAGCGAGCGGAGTCAGGGTTCCCCCTCCACAGCCATATGTAAATTAGTGTAGTAGCACATCTCTCCTATCGCCCTACTACTGTACAGCGGTGCGGCGGCACGGCTCGTGGGAGAGGTAGGCGAGCGAGAGAGATGGACAGACAGCTCGAGCATATAAAAAGCCAAAAAATGTATGGTTTGTCACACATTTCCTCTCTGCACAACGCAGAGGTAAGAGCTCCGCGAGCACTGCTCTGGCCTTGTCTTGTAATATTAAGCGTCAATAAAATCACTATACCTATCTCCTTGTAATGTTCATTTGAGTTCCTATCACCTACACACCTCCTACCTACCCTTTCATAAGATACGCCCTGGGCAATGACCTGGATGCATTTGAGCACCGGAGACTTTCCTAGGATACGTATCTTCCTCCGAACCCTAAGATACGCACTGGGCAATGTCCTGGATGCACTCGAGCATCGGAGATTTCCCTAGGATACGCATCTTTCCTCATATCATAAGGGAAATTTCATCGGTAGAATAAAACTCGGGTCCAGCACGCGAACACGCGTTTAAATTTTTCTAAAAATATTATACGTAACCTGGATAAAACGTAACAAAGTAAAAGCAGTAAGATGTAATAGAATTTCACTTACGGAAATAAAATTCACATAAACATATTTATGCGATAAAAGTTAAAATACAAGGTTTAATGAAATTACTACTAAAAGAAATTTAAAAATATTCAGAATAAAAAATATCAGAATGAAAATATTATTTTAGAATAAAAAGAAAATATATTTCATCATGGAAATTTTTGAAGTATGTTGCTTCCCATAGTATATGTAAGGTGAAAAGAATTTTGATCAGAGGAAGCAATAATACAAAATTGTTTAATTTTGTGTGCAAATTATATATTTGCTACGTTTCGCCAACAGATTCGTTGGCCTCTTCAGGCGTGTAAATGTGTGACAAAATTATTTAATTAAAACAAAAATACAATGTAAATCAGTACAAAAATATATACAATATAAAACCTTTAAAACACACTAGCAAACAAGATAGGGTTCACGCACGAAGGCTCAAATTAACAAATCGGTTTCTTAAAACTAATGATATCTTTTTCACCAAAGCAGACAAAGGGAATGTCACGGTGTGCATGAACAAATCGGAATATACAGAAAAAATGGAAGAATTCGAAATTAAAATCACTTAATGACAGACCTATTAGGTAAGAAGTTTCATAACAATGCACCAACACAAACCAATACAGTACTAGCGAAAGGATACGGCCTGCCGAAAGTACACAAACAAAACTTTCCACTAAGACCTATCATATTCACCACAAATAGTCCTACATACGATCTAGCAAAAATAATAAATGATGAGTTAAAAAAAGGTATAAAAAAACCAAACTCTCATGTTGACAACAGTTTTGAATTAAAATCAGAATTAAAAAATATAACGGTACCGGAAGGATATGTACTTTTATCGCTAGACGTTACTTCCTTACTTACTAACATACCGTGTGAATTAGTTCTCAATAGCATAGACAAAAGGTTTACTTCGATAAAAAAAAACTGTAAAATCCCGTTTGAAGATTTAAGAGAATATACAGAATTTCTTTTTGATAATACTTTCTTTGTTTTCAATAACACATACTATCAACAAATATTTGGAACTCCGATGGGTTCTCCTATCTCTCCACTTTTTACAGATATGGTTATGGATGACTTAGAAACGGAGTGTCTAGATATCTTAGAACACAAATTTAATTGCCATCCGATATTTTATTACAGATATGTTGTGTCACTAAAGAACAAATAGACAATGTCATCAATGTTTTCAATAACTACAATAACGAATTGAAATTTACATACGAGCTACAACTTGATAATAGCGTAAATTTTCTTGACCTCACACTAACAATAGACAAAAACAAAATAATCACGAACTGGTTTCAGAAAAAGACGTGCTCCGGTAGACTATTAGGTTTTAACTCAAATCACCCACTCCAACAAAAAAGAAATATTGTATACAATCTTATTGATAGATCAATATTATTGGCTAACAAAAAATTCCACTCAAAAAAGTTAAAAACGGTTACGTCCATGCTTATTAATAACAACTATCCACAAAAATTCATTAACACGTGCATTAAAACTCGATTACGCTACCACACATTTTCTAAAAAAACAGATAACAACTCGACGCAAAATAATAAAACATTTATTTCTATCCCATAACATAAGTACATTTTTCAAAAAATCTCTCATGTATTGAAAAAAAAATGCAATAGCCATTCCCTCAATATCTAAAAATTTAAATTCAGTAATCAGATTAGGAAAAGACAGGTCATCGAAGTGGGATAACATCAATGTAGTATATTCGTTCAATTGTAAACAATGCCCAGTAACGTACATAGGATAAACTAAGAGGAAATTAAAAGACCGTATAAAAGAACATATGAAATATGAGCATAAAGACACAGTGGTTGCACTCCACATTAGGAACAACAATCACATGTTTGATTGGGAGAATACAAAAATTTTGGACAGAGAGTGCAATTATAAAAAACGTTT
>JAYJLV010082293.1:0-14139 GCA_036873485.1 Torymus texanus
TCAAACATAACACTGGTCTTAATGTGCGGTATGTCTCACCTCTCGTGTGAGCTCACCGCCAAAAGCCAGGAGAACAAGAGAAAAGACAAAGTCTCGTAACATGTTTGTCTTACCTTCGGGTGGTGAAGCGGAAACGCTTGATCTGATGACTCCTCCAACTTACTCTGCTTGGCATCCAATAATTCCCGTAATTCCGCCATTCTCGCCTGCAGGTCGTCCAATGTTGGGGAAGCTGCTCTCTTGCTCATGGTGATGTATAAATTCTTCCTCTAAAAACGTGGCTTACTCTACGCGCACAAAAAGCGATATGACGAGAGGCGCCGGCAGACCGAGCGAGGGGCCTGATCCGGCCGTAGTTTGGCCGTATTCCAAGAGTATTAAAAATTATTGTACTTCAGGCAAGGTAAGTCCGGGACTGACGTACACCGCATTACATGCCAAGTCCAGTGCCTGAAGTTTGTCCGTGTCCGGCCCTAATTATGAAATCCGGCCGCCGTAAATGATTTCTAGTCGGGATACTTATCAGTTTCAGTTCAGACAGTGCTTACCTACTATTCGTTTTTGAAGATTCAGCGTTTTTACTTTTGTATGTAAGTGCATATAGTTTTTCATGATCTGACGATTCAAACACTATTGTGATATAGTTAGGTACTTTGTTGAAAATTGAAGTAACAAGGAAAATCAGTTAACCTAAAAAGTGTCTAGAGAAGAGTGTTGTGTTTTATTTTTGTGACTCTTGAGTAGTATCGTGTAAAAGTTTACGTGAAGTTTACGTATTTTCAAATTACGTACTGATGAATGTTTTAATAAAGTTGTTGCTATCTCAATATCGTTCTTCGCTGTAAAACAGAGCGCTTCTCTATTCGCTGAGAAACATCATCAAGAACGTGATTCGAAAAGCTGCCGGTATTCCCTTAGTTAACTCATCAGATCGTATAGATGCCATATTTTCTCAGCATTAGAATTGTATCATTCCTTTTACGGTAAGTAATCTTTACAAAAACAATTTAATTTAGTAATCATTTATGATAAAATTAAATTTTTTTTCATCATATTAACTGTAAATTATTGACTTCGTGTACTATATTGCTTCTGACAGTTTTAGGTTAAGTTATAAGTTCAAATTTATAATTGTTATTAAAATCAATTTCTATAAAGGTAATATTTATTTGCATAAAACAGTTTGTTATTAATAAAAATTTTCATTTCAGATATGGGTTCTACCAAATACAAATTTTAAATTTGTGAATTTGTTGGTTGCTACTGTGCTGATGGAAAAGCTGATATTGACATAGTCCCATCATCTTGGATTTCCTATGATGCAAAAAAGAAGAGTTGTTTTACTAAGTATCGTGATCCACCAAACACAAAGGAGGTTGCTGATTTTATTCATCTGCAAGTGAAGCATAACTTTGATCCTTTACCTATCTGACCAACCTGGCCGATTCTTCTAAAAGGAGGAGCAGGTGAGTTTATAGATGTTATTTTTTTATTTATGATTTCATAAAAAAGTTTATTATTTTTTAATCTATTTAATTTTTCTCAGATACATATAAGAAAGCAGAGAAAAGACTAGGAAGATTTAAAATTGAAGCACACGCTTATACAGCAAACTGCGGTGATGATGAAGAAAAGGCTGAAAAACAAACAGAACTTTTCGAGAAAGAGGCGCTTGAAGATATATTGAATATATCTAATTCAACTGATTACTCTAGTGAATCGTCTTCGTCATCTGATAGTGATTCGAATACAAAGTTCAAGCATCAAAGAAAAAGTCTGGTATGGACTTTTTATGAATTTTATTTCAATTTCATAAAAACATGTACCTAATTTTTTATGTATTTTTGCAAACTTTATTATTTTTGTAAAAATATAGAAAATTGAAACAAATTTTTTGATTAATTATTTGTTTATTTCATAGGTAAAAATAAAACTATCAAAAAGATAACTAAAAGAGTTTCTTAACAAAAAGTATCAAGGAAAAAAGGAAGAAATAATATGGGAATTCATTCAGACCAAAATAAAAAGAAATTTGATGCCGATGTAAATAAGAATACTGGACAGAATTTAAAGAACGATAAACAATATGATACTGACACAGGGGAATTAATATATTTAATATTATATATATTTATATAATAGTTACCTTATATAATGTTTATTTGTTGTAGAAATGACAATAAGACAGAATAGTAACCTGCATTTGGAAACTCCATGTGTTAATGGTAATTCGCTTAGTTCAGCTAATGTTGATTTGGTACTCGAAGAAGAATTTACCAATATTAATTTTAATACAATAGACGATAAAACTCTGATTGGTAAATGTTTTATTAATCAAATATTATTATATACATAATAAATTTTTTAATTAAATTTTATTAAATATTTCTTTTAAAATATGCAGATTTAGCATCTAAACAGATTAGCTCTCTTGATAAATTATCAAAAATTCCCGATCCAGTTAAAAGTATTCCAAGCACTTCTGACAAAATAATTCATTTTTCTACAGGCATTATTTGACTATTATAGTATACTTATAAATAATTATATTATATTTATATGAATCGTTGGTACGTATTCAGTTATTTAACACACATGCGCGTGTGCAGGCACATACATACATACATGCACTTAACATTCAATAATTTCTTTTTCATATAAATTGATTTTTTGATTTTTTTCAGACAGCAATGCTAAAGTTTCACTTACAATTAGATAAAAGTGGCAACAAAATAGTAAAAAGTGCAAATAACATAGTTAAAAAACTCTTTGTAAAAGAGTTAATATTAAAGTTTTCAATCTTTAAAGATTCGCATTGTTACGAAATTATAAAAAGTAAGTATTACTAATAAGTTTAAATAAATAAAAGCTACGATATAGAATTTAACAATATATTTTTTTACAGATATCTTAACAAAATATCACACTGATAGGTGCGGTAAAATGATTGGAGAAGAAGGGGTATACAATGCAGCATTAAGTTCAGCTTTTGCTAATGCAAAGGATTGGGGTGGTCGAGAAAGAAAAATCTAAAATACGACAAATTTATACCACAAAATTTTATATTGTACTTATTTGAAGTTAAATTTTCTTAAGTTAATTATGATATTTACATGTATTTTTTAAATAAATATAATTAATTGTAAATATCAATAGTCTTTTTTATTGTGAAATTAATTAAATAATTAATATGAGTAGAATAGTGCAATGCTAGAATTTAATAGGTATTAGCGCTTTGGATTCCAGAGAGCTCTCCTGATCGGAATCCAAGAAAAAAGTGGGATACCACCCTGGAGAGATCCAAATAGGATTCCCTATAAGAATCCTACTAGTTACACGGAATCCCTAGCAGATCCCTACCTGATTCCTTTTTGAATTTCTGCACGGAAGAGGTGCATGATTTCTCCGACTTAATCTGAAGATTTATCTGATACAAGAATTCTGCAATCTTTGTAGTCTGCATCTCTGTTCATATGTAGCATCATTCAAACGTACCAAACGTTGACGTAGCAGCTCAGTTGTACTCGATCGAAGAAGCGTAGGCAGTACAAGACTCGGTTAACTTTTAGCGTTATAGGATCAAAGAAAGGCTTTCAGGATAGAGTCCGATCAAGTACCACACCGAGGCTGGTCACCGTCTCTGCAAAAGTCACTATGACACCAGTTCCCAAAACAATACCAGGCGAATCCATTTGATTAATGCGGTTATTTTTAGGCTCTGTCGTGAAAAAGTGGCTTGTGTCTATTATTCTCTCGATCATCTGTAACACGGACCGCCTTTACACTGCGTGGCATCGGAATGACGGCCCAACCCTCTGATCTCCGCATCCGAAACTACTTACGAACGCACGTTTACGTTAAACTCAAGCGAATGCAAATCCTCGCAGCAATTAGACACCTCGACACGCGCGCGCGCATGCACCTTCTGAATTTCTCACGGACCACTTACCACCGAGAATTCGTCCCTCCCCTTCCTCCTTTTGTTCCTAGCCCAAACAGTTTGTGGTTTGAACAAGTATGGAGCTCGGCTGGAAGTAACGCCGCCACCACTCTCTATGGTCCCTGATTTGCCGCGAACAAGCATCAAAGTTGGAGAGAGAGAGAGAGGCGGAAGCATCACCCACGAGTAACTAAGCTGCGACGCATTCGAGGATGGCCGTGGAAGGGGAACAAGACGGAACGCTCGGACACGCGCATGAATATGAATGAGGCGGCAGGGGCCCGCGGTGAGGATCAGAGGACTACGTCGACGGCCGCTGAAAATAAAATAATATCTCGTTTCCACGGCTAAAGCTCTTCGTCACTTCTCTACCTCCACCCCCTTTCTCTCTCTCTCTCTCTCTCTCTCTCTCTTCTCTACTCTATCTATCTTACTCCAGTCACGCGCGGACGCGATGAGGATCCGACGACGCGAGAACGCGGTTGCGGCTCGGGATAAGCGTCTCCCGCTAAGTAAATGCCGTTGTAATCGTATCTTCGAGTACTTCCTCGCTGTCGCGCTCGTCCTGTTTACCCGTACGAGATTGCGCTGACGGTTTCATTATTTGTATGCGGGGTGACTCAGGGGCGGCTTTTACGATGCGCCTGGGCTCATATCGCCGGGGGAGGGCAGGGGAACCGTGACAGATGTGTTTGTCTCGTTCCCCGACATTGCCTATTGATTGTGGATTTTATGAGATTTCCGATGCAGCGTTTGTTTTCGGCATGAGAGAAAGTTTCCGTACCCGACCACAACTTGTCGCCCACTGTCGATTCACTTCGTTTTAACGAAACTCAGTTCGCGACTGATGGTTGTGTTGATCTCAGGTATAGATTTGCACGACAGTGTTCGGTCAAAGAGCTGTTAATTTTTCATATAATTAATTTAGAACTGGGGATGATGTAGGTCGGTTTAAAAATTGATATTCCTCGTATCGTTCTCTTAATTTATTTCATTTACTTCAATCTTACTTACGCTTAACCTGTTTTTTCAACAACGCGCGCAAATATCTTCGCGTCAAACTTAAGTAGTCTGCTGAACTTTAGAAGAATTTTACGTTTAGGTTAATGGTCACGCTAGAATATTTCATTGCTTCAGATAAGTTGCAGTATATAAAAGGAATGTATTTTAATCAAGCCAAGAACTGACAAGATAAATTCTATTCATTCATTAAAGATTCAGTCACTGAAAATTTAATATCAACGAAAAATCAATTATTAACGAATCTTTCACCCCTTCAATCGCACACGCTTACCTCGCTTATTTCGTCTCATCCAGCGCTGGGCCAAGATTTATATTTATCAGTGAACAATTTTCCAGCTATCGTCCACCTCCTCTTCTTTTACCATCGCAACCACTGCCATTCCTGCAGCCGCCGCTGCGCGTTAAGAGTTTTCTCATTATTTCTTCCTCCTTCTGCTTCTCCACCGTTCCCCTTCCCTGCTCTTTATGAGTATCACACTCTCTCGTTCGCGCCCGACTCGAACATGCTGTCTTTGCCTCCCCCTTTTCTCTCCCTCACTTACTCTCTTTCTCTAGCACGACCGGTAATGGCAGTAATTTTTCTAGCGTTAATTTCATGCAAAACTTTCCAGGCTAGCCGAGTCGTGCCGGGCTATTAGTCTTTTTGGCTCTCGTCCGCGCGAGCGCTGCGGTCCCGTATCGTACGAACGCGAAAAAAAATCGAGGTTGTATAATATTTAGCTCGCTCGAGCCCTTCGTTATACTCGAGGTGACCAGCCGGCACGATATCGACAAAGTAGCACAGATGACGCTTTTAGAAGCAAATGAATAGTCGCCGGCAATTTAAAATACCCTATTATGTGACGGCCAAATGTCTCGAGTTTTCGCATTTTGATAACAGGTTGAATGGGTCTTTAAAATAGAGGATGGTAACGTGAAATCGAATTCCCTTTGGAAATTCTATATTACAAATGTATTAAATGATATAACAATAATATTTATTAGTGGTATTGTTTTTCGTTTAAATTTAGGTTACTGGTAACATTATTTATTTAAAACAATATTTATAAAAAATGTCATTTAAATTTTATAAAAGTATCACGCGATACCTTCTACCAAAATTTTCAGGGAAAAAGCGGATATTTTTATTATTCTTTCAAAAATTTAATTGGAACTGTATAAAAATTCCAAACGTGATGCCAACATCTGAAATATTTTATTAACAATTTATATACCTTATTATACCTTAACGTTTTCATATGAAAATATTTAATAATACATTTTTTCCATTTTTATAAAAATCAATAACAATTTATACTAAAAATAAATAAATTCCATATGTATAATACATGAACAGTACTATATTTTAGCATTATATTAGATTAAATTCTACTCAATGAAAGAATACTGTTTGTAACAAAATTATATTTACTATGATTGTTATTAAGATGATAAAAATTGCGAACTTTACAATCTTTTATCTCTTCTAAAATTAACATGCCGATTATATATAAAATATAAATAGTCATTTTAAAAACAATTAATAATCGTTTGTATACAAAATAATATTATTACTTAATAATATTACGACAAATTCAAAATATAAATTGTCATAACATTTAATTTCTCAATAAATTGAAAAGTTATTTAAAAACATTTTGATAAATAAAAAAAATTAAAATAAATAAAACAAGTCAACACACTAATATATTACTTCAGTAAAGGTTATGTTATGTTTAACAATTTTTTTCTGTAAATTAAATTATTTTTCCTTTTTTTGATACGTTATTTTGCTGCAGTTTACAACAATAACATGACAATTTTCAATTTATTTTGTATGCAAAAAATAAAGAATAAATAAAGAACCCATTTTTATATCCTTTATTATATTCCATATCATTGAATAATATTATTTTACTTTTGTTCCTTGCGAATACGTATATTATATGTACAAATGCCAGATTCGCGAAAATAGAAAATTTATTACCTGTATAATAATGATACATGATTCTATATATAACTTGTTCCGAAAATGTATGTTTTACTACATATATTTGGATAGAGGAGAAAATTCTAAACCGAAAGTAAAGGAACTTTCGGTTTAGAATTTTCTCCTTTATCCAAATATAAAATAATAAATTAAAATATCCAATTGGTAGATAAACTACATGTTTGAATGGCTTCAAACGGGACTAATTGGAAATGTGAATAGATCTTTCGTTGCTTCACGCTCTTTATATAGACCTGTAAAGATTTGTATGTTATGAATAATAAATGATATAACCCGCTGATTATGTATATTTAATAAGATTTTATTGATGCTCGTATGACGAGGGAAACTGCATGAAACGCACATGAAAAGAATATTAAACGACGTAATAACTGCACTTATGAAAAACTATACTATTAATAATAACATACGCATATAACAACGCTCGCTCTCCTACATCCACTCACACAACATACATTATAATAGCACATTTGTCGATACTTATCGAATGTTACCCGATTCTAAATCTCTCGCCTTGCTCGATCGAAGTTCTAGTGCTAATATCGTGGTTGTTAGGCCGGACTGATCGTTGTCATCTTTTGTATTTTGGAGAGTGGATTTGGCAGCCCGGGACATCGGTGACTCGAATACCCTGATGTACGGCACAAATCCTGCAATTGCTCAAGTCCTGAGTCCTTTGATGCACTACATAAAAAACCCTTTCCGGTGACGAGCGGTGTCACGGCGACCGGGTGCAAATTTACTAGTGAGCACAGGAACCAACCGACTCTTTGGCCTCCTCGCTACTGTCTGATCCTCAATCTACTTTCTCGCGCTCTCCAACTATCAATTAAAATTCAATTATTCGGCCTAACATTGTCTCTATACACACAATAGACCACGCCTTCTCAATACATACTCACACTTAGATAGAGTAAAGTCCGGATAATTACAAAATAAAATCCATGTAGAGCTGTTATAGACCTGATCGTATATAATAAATAAATTAAGAAAAAACATCATCATATGATTATAGAAACAGAACAAAGAAAATAAACAAAGGCTTGTTCCACAGACGTTCTTAAAAATTCACTCTAATCTCGAAAGAGCTCACTGTCATTACCATAAAAGCAAAATTGCATTCGCCGCAGCAGTAAAGAAAAAAGTTAGAAATGCAAAGGCGAGTCGAGCGCGGAGGGAGGCGTCGGCTATACGTATTCAGCGCAAATCATGAGAAATTCATTCATGTTAGTGCATGATTCTCCCCCTTCCACCCTTCCCTCCGTAACTTTTTCTCGTGCTCTATCTAACGGCTTTTCCCTTCCCATTTATACGAGAGAGCGCTTAGCGCTCACACGGGCGCGAAATACATTATAGATACGGGTTAGTCGTCCCACCGTCCTCGTGGAGAGCGCTTAGCTCGTCACGGAGCGCGCGAGATACGTCTGCACTGATGCCTCGGAAAAAGAAGAGGAAAAGTCGCCGGGCGCGGGCAAGCGCGGCAAATCTCGGGATTTCGATAAGGCAGCATCGCGCCTAGTCGCCGTTTGGGTTTTCGCAGGCGCGATTTGCAACTCCGCTCTTACCTATCGACGCAGTAAAAACTGAAACGAGATATTCTCGCGGCGACGTCGACGACGATCCACGAGCAAGAACTTTCCATTCGAGTCCGTACCTGTCTCTCTCTCTCTCTCTCTCTCTCTCTCTCACTTGCGAGCGATGGCGTGCCCGGTTTTACGATACGTTGCAGCGAATGACGTTATAGCTAGTCGGCAATTTCATTTTAGCCCCGTTCTTCCCTCCTTCTTCTTCTTTTCCACTTTCAGCCCCATAACCGTACCCCGCCTCAGCGTGTATATAAATGCCCTCCTCTATAAGTCGGATCATTATCGGAGATTGCGAATCATTTTGCAGACTTATTGCTCTCTCAGCTTATTTCCGCGCGTTTTGAAATTATTCATTTATTTACTTGTTTCTATTAAACATCAGTATTTTGATTATTTTATTCATATATATTTACTATTGTAAATAATATGTTTCTCGTCTCTCAATGGTAAACAATGAAAATTATTTTATTCGTTGAATAAACTTACACATTATATTATTATACTTACTAAGCAAACAGGTAATAAACCGATTTATGCAAACATACACAGAGCCGCGGCCGCAGTAGAAAATACCGGAGCCGCAGAGGAAATCGATAGATAATTGTGTACATTATCCGCTATAAACTCTCGTATTACCAAATATCGGCGGAATCGATGACACAGAGATTAATTCCGTAGTAAGCCGTTCTCTCCTCTACCTCCCACCACCCGCGCAGCCGACATCGAAAATACGATAGAAGAAAATACTGTCGATATCGCCACTGTACAACGGCTTTCGAAGTCTTTAATATTACTTCCGATAAAATGAAATATTCCGTATAACTCAGTAGTCGTCGTCGTCGTCGTCGTCCACATCGAAGAATTCTTCGAACACGCTCCTGGACTATCGTATTTTTTTTCTCTCTCTCTCATTCTTTCTCTTTGAGTACGCCGCCTGCCAGTCTGCTTATATAGCTACAGCTACATATCTCCCTGCAGCGTGCGCGGGGGTTAGTGTAACCGTATTCCACTCGCCCCTTTACCATTTTTCTGTCTCTGTCTCTCTCTCTCGCTCTCTTTCCTTTCCTCAATCTCATACTCGCACAGAGAAAGGGAGAACGGGGGTAGGTTACCCCTACGCTGTCCTTTGTACGGATTCGAAACGCTATTGAGAGGAACTATTGGCCGAGTCACGCGGCGAACATTGAAACAACGCGAGCACGCGGAACAATCGACGTCGTCGTCTAGCAATGTCGGTAAAAAGACGTATACGCGCGATCGACGATAATATTGTAGCGAAGACGATTACATTTGAGATATTTCCGTTTTTTAGTTCTTCTTCTCCTCCCCAGTCACATCCTTCTCCCTCTCATGTTCCCTGAATATACATGCGCGCGTAGGGTATGGGCGTGGAGGACCGTCGCCTGCTCCGAGTTCTGTATTCATGCGCATTTCGTTCCTGCTTGAAAGTTTCAAGGACTTTATCGGTATTATAGAATCTTTATATATATATATATATATATATATATATATTAATGCACATACACATAAATACACATACACATGACGGAGGAGTAGGAGGCGATGAATGATGCGAGTGCATGCGAATGCTCGCTCCGAGAGTTTAGAATTTATAAGTTAGTCTAAGTCTACAATAATTTGATTTGCAAAACTGAAAACGCTGTAGCTGGATGAAAGAAAATTAATTATGAATTTCAGAATCATGTGCGCTACCACTATCCAATTTAATGCGGCTATAATTAACTATCAAAAAATAAGTGTGAACGAATAATTTCATTCGTTCTCACGAAAATCTTTGATCATGTCATATTTTAAATACAAATATTGTTTGGAAATCATATTTTCGATCTTTAAAAATAAGATTTCTAGTGAAGTTGCAATGATTTGGAATTGAATAATCCAAAATTCTTACAGTAATCCAAGGTTGTTAATTATATATGTCAAGGGGTACAGAAACACAATTGGATTGATTTTTTTAGTTAAAACCACAGAGACAGATAAGATTAAATTTCGTGTGCACAATCTAATAGTTTTATTAATAACTATAACTTGTTTACAATTATCGTCAATTGAACAAAACTAGGTAAAGACAACTAGATAAAAGAGCGATTTTAAAGTAGTTCATTCCAAAACGTACCTTGTTGCAATCTTTACTAAAATTAATTAACCTGTTTAATATAATAGTATGCATGAAGGTACGAAATTTCAAATTATTTTAACAATCCATAATAGATGTATTAAGCTCTAAAGTTGTACAACCTTTAACACGTAATTCCTGTTCTCAACTTAATAATAAACGATTTAATGAATATCAAAAATGGTTCTTGCAATATTATAACAGTAAACTAATACATAATGAATGACATTATTTGATAATACATTGAAAAAAGTTGTTTACGTCTTGACAATCACTAAACTCGGTATTAAAGATAGTTCAGATATTTTTCGAATGTACAGTTTATAATAATAACAACCAAGGATACAACTAATAGGGAAATTTACTTCCATCTTTTCTGGAAATATCAAAAGGGGATAATATTTATGGTGAAATAGGCTGATCGTTGGAAAAAACAAAACAAAGTGTTTGCTGCTGAAAAAACTATACTTGATCTATTTTTCAACTCTAATTATAATATTTACCGTTGTAATTACTCGATTGCAATTCTAACGAAGTCTTAAGCGTCAGCGCGTGTGAACACATTAACCGAGGCGACGGCTTCATGTTGTACTTTGTAGTTTGCACTAGGGGATACAATTAACGAGGATGGCGCTGTGCATATAATTACGCGGTTTCTACTTGACAGCCAGATAATAATGTCGATGTCATAGAATAATTTTCATTTTTGTTCATGAAAATAAATTACTAATGAGGGAGCATTGCCAACTTTTGAAAAACGATTTCAAACGTTTCGTATCCGAGAGCAAAAAAAGACACGCATTAAAAGCACTTTGCCGAACTTAATGACACACAAACCCTTTTCCGGCTTAAATCCAAGCCGCATATACAACACAAGCAACAGTTTTGATTTCAAATACATTAGTGGCGTTAGAAAAAATATTTCCAACTGAATAGCTGATTAAAACAACTTGTGTACCGTGGCTCTTTGCAAAAGCATTTCTAAATCAAAATATTGCGCAAGAAAGGTATAGAAAAGGCGAGTAACGTGGGCAAATGCGTCCGTTGCTTTAGCCGCGTAAAAGAACAAGTCTATGTTTTGCGAAACAATATCTTCTTTTGTTTTGAAAACTCTTATTCTCTTTCTCGCTTCTTCCGATTAGATTGCCGTCGCGAGTACGCCCGTGGAACATTAATACAATCAGTTTGCTGAGAGCTGAATACACAAACTATCGCGCGTATGCGCCTGCATCAACACACGTACTCTATACAAGACAGCTGTCGTGCGATTTTTATTCTCCGCCCCAAAGCGATGAATTTAAAACAACAACGATGTTGTCAGTCGGAGCCGAGAAGCTAGGGAGGGGGAGAAAGGAAGAGCGATGAAAAGGAGAACAAACCCGCGCTGTGTTTCGCCAAGAAATTGAATGATAGCCATCGCTGGGGCGCTCGACCCTTTTTCCTCCTCCAGACCGTCCCACCCTACCTCCTCTCTATCTTCCTCGACTGTGCTTCTCCTTTTTCCTTATACCATCGTCGGCGGACGGGCGTCCGCTGTACAAATACAGCCGTCGATGCAGTATAACGTCAAGCGAGGGAGAGAGTAAGAGAGAGAGAGAGAGAGAGAGAATGAGAGAAGGGGGTAGGGGCAACTTGCCGAAGCCGCACAAAGAAATTCACGGCTCTAACGAGAATCAATCGCTTTCGAAAAAGCTCTTGCGCCTCCGCGCGTTTGGTATAAAAAGACGAGCAAGATGAACGAAGCGGAAGAGAAGAGAAAAAGAAAGGTGCACGCGTAAGAGGCTGGACAGCAGCAGCAGCGACGAGGAGAGAAAGCGAGATGGATATATGGTTCGAAAGAAGATGAAGTACAAGTGCAGCCCTCCCGACAAGAAGACGACCAGCGCTCACGCAGAGAAAACAGCCGTGCGCGCGAAGACTACGAGTATAAGGACGTAAGTGGATGGACACAGTTATCCTCCATCCCCGTACCTCTCCGACGGCAAAGGGCCGGCAAGAAGCGTTCGGCGTAATTTACTTTGGGTTAAATCGTTCTTTGCTCGACCTTCCCTCGCGAGGCAGGAGGCCGATAATCTTGTTTATTCGCCTGATGCGCCGAGGTTAACGCTGTTATATATATATATATATAGTTGCAAAGTCAGGATTACTTGAAAGTTCTTCAATGCACTCTATACGGGTAGATAAAAGATGAATTGATTGGCGTTTGCGCTATTATTCACGATCACTGAAAATTAATGAAACGGCACTCGCTCGACGATGAATTTTAATTTTTTACAGGCTGACAGAGGTCATTAACAAGGAAAATGAAGGTATTAATTAATAAGCTTTTGGAGTAAGCTCTCCTGGGCTGAATTTAAGTACGTACGGCGCGCGCCAAGCTTAGGTGAATGGGTGTGTGTGTGTGTGTGTGTATATGTATATATGTTCCAAGGGTAGCCTCGAACCCTCACGTCATTAAGGGTGCTTACACCTTGACTGTCTAATGTTGTTATATCCATCTTAATATAAGCTATCATTCTCTATCTACTTAGGCTGAAAATCAATCGAGCCTCTCGTACAAGTTAGTTTCAACAAGTAGAATATATCGAACGACTGAAAATCCTCATTGAGCATTCAATCTGTCGATTAGTTTGTTATGAATTCGTGACCTACTTGTTGACTAATGCAGAATCAAATGACCTCGGAAAACAGAGGAAATCACTGTGTCTTTCCTATTATCGAACATTTACATTCCCACGATAACTTACTATAGGGGAATCTGAATAACACACGCCCATTCTACTGGAAACACGAAGAGCGAGAGAGAGAGAGAGGGTCGAGCACTCCGCGCGTTGCCGTCTCGCTGCCGCGTATAACTAGCGGGTTTGATTAGGTTAGAGCATGCTACGGGTGAGAGAGACGAAAAGGGGCGAAGGGGGAGGAAGGAGGGAGGGAGGAAGTTAGCAGAGCGAGAGCTTAATGCCTATTCGGTTATATCCACAGCGCCAAATTCGTATCCATTAAAGACAGTCGTTATGCCGTGGTAGTGCAGGTGGTAATCCATCGTATCCCCAGCCCGTGCCCCTCTCACCCCTGAAGCCATTGTGGTCCCCAGCTTTCCAAGTGTGTACTGCTCCGTAGGAGCCGTGAGACTCGGCCGTATACGTCTCCATATATCCATCCACCACCTAACCCCCTCTTACGATCCACCCAAATCGGACCGGTCACCCATCTCCTGCTTCGCACATGTGCATATATCTATCCGTGGGATATACATATATACACTTCTGTATACCCTGTGTGCTTGTACTGAGATGCAGCTGTTCATATATATATATATCTCTGCGTGCGCGAGCGTCGACGCGTATAAGTCACGTACACGCGCGGCGCGGCCAGACTCGACGCTGCACGGAAAAAAATGAACAGTTGGATCTACTACGCTTTCTTGTAACTTTAACTGTAGCTAGTATGGTAAACGAGATTC
>JAYJLV010082304.1:0-14139 GCA_036873485.1 Torymus texanus
AGATCTCAATAAAACAGTATAAAGTCTATTAGTTTTCATTTTTATTATTTCTGCGCTTAAATTTCCTCGATTACAATCATAAAAAAAAGTAAAAATCTACAAAACCACTACACATCTTCCTTCCCACGTTCTTTTCTTCGGAACGGTATAGGAACCGCTGCCGTCCCGACGACAAATCAGCGAATGCAATTTCTCCGCATCCTTTCTCGCACCACGAGACCGCCGCCTTTCTTCGCAGGCTCCGACGCTCCATACGTATCCCCCTTTCCTGTTACTCACTCTGCCCCCTCAAACTCCATTACTAACACACTTTTTCAATTTTTCCCTCGTCCTCGCTCTTTTGCTTCTCTTTCTCCGCCAGGTGCGTACGTGTCGCTGATTTTTTGTTGCTTGCGAGAGGAGAATATAACGTTAATGAATCTTTGTGCTGGTAGTGCGCGTGATAAGTTTCTTTTATGAGAAGGGTCAATTTCATTATATTCCTTTTTGGAATACGAATTTGGCATTTTGTTAGACAGCGTGTAAATGATATATTTCTATCAGATAAAACTTTATTCATCTTTTTTCATCAATTTAGATACATAATATAATAATTTTCGAAAATACCCATTTTAAAATTACATTTATCTATATAAAAAAAAAAGATTGAAATTAATGGAAAGAATACTCAGCTACACACCAAAGAAATTCTCGCACTCTGTTTCACAATAACTCCCATTCTATTTTTCCTTCTTATTTCCACTTGTGCTGCTTTTTCACCGCCACCAGCAGCAACCTAGCTACACATTCGCTTCTTCCCCCTGTCTCTCTTTCGCGCCTCCTCAGCGTTTTCACGCCAGTCTTCGATTACTCGCGAGAAGCAGTTTGCCCCTGCACATTTTCACTTTTTCGCGATATGATAGAAAAACTTTAGCGTCGAGATAAAAAAGACGCGCGCTCGCGTGTCCAGCTGTTAATCGCTTTTAATAAGCTGCTTGCAGAGATCTTTTCGTGTGTGCAAGTCGAAGTATAAGAAATTAAGAATTTTTCATATCTGAAAGCATACAAAAATATACATCAAAAGAGCGCCGCCATATAGTAATACAATGAACATAAATACTGATTTAATAGGAGTAAAACTTGTGATACCGAAAATTAACTCGATTTCATTATTTAATAAATTAATATTCGAACGTTTATTTTGAAAAATAATTCTATCAGGCGCTCCGTATATGTAAATACTATGCTTAGTAAATTTTTTGTGAGATTTTATCAACATTTTCATGAGATATGCTCGTTTTAAAAAGTTTAGGTCAAAATTCGAAAATACAAATTCCTATTTACCGGAATTGTGGTTTTTGAAATAAGTTCTGAGTAGATTTTTTTTTTAAAATAGACCTGTCAGGCGCTCGGTATATGTAAATACTATACTTAGAATTTTTTGAGTAATTCCATTAGTGTTTGCGAAAGATATATAGATATTATAAAATTATGTCGGTATTTCACATCACGTTAATGCCAACATAAATGTTTCAGGAGTAATTTGTATTGCACAGTCGTTGTTAATAATGCTTTAAATAGTTTTAAATTAGTTATTAGTTGAATATGAATAATATAATAATATTACGTTAAATATATGGGTAGATTGAAAGATGGAAAGCGTTATAACATTCTTCATCTTCCTGTTTGACATCAGAGTCAGCGTAATGTACTGGAACAGTGCTAATGAGTTGGCTTGTTAACGAGAGCGTCGAAATTGCAATCCTGCATCTTTGACATTTTCGAACTTCAAATATGCACTTTGGATCCACATTTATCTTTCGCAAAATTTAGGGCAACTGCTGGAACTTGAAAAATCTGCGTTCTGCATAACCTTACGTTGCTATTTTTTGTTGAATTTACTGTGCTAGTGTCAGCATCGTAGTTACTCAATGTCGATGACGCAGACTGATCTTCTCATTTTTCATAGCTCTACTTTATTTCCAAAGAATTTTAAAATGATGGTCATTTTTTACTCGTAATATCATCTTTGCCTCTCAATGAAATTTCTGTTTAAAAAATTTATCTGATGGCAAAAAAAGTGAAAATCGATTTACAATGATAATTCTGTGGTAGCAAGTCGAAAGGGCTTAAATCCCTTGTACAAGATTTTAAGATATTCCGGTTTAAATGCCTTTGATGTACTAACACACGTGAGGAACTTAAGCCTTTTTACAATTGTGATTTTTTCTACGGGAAACATTATTTTTATACACTTTATGGCTTTAAAGGATACATTGATCCTTCCTAAGCCTAAAATACAAGTTTTCTCAATTTAAAAAAAAAAAAAAAAATCGACTTAAGCCCTTTTGACTTCCTACCAAATAATTGAAAAAGTTTATTCCAAGCGATTATATTCAGTACTCGTACAGAAAGGTTCGAAAACAGTGCGAGAATCGTGCACAGAAGCAAGAAATATTCCGTAACAATGAACTCATCCCTGGAATGAGTGATAAATCATTAGTCGGCAGACTCCATCTCATACTCCCTCCAGTAGCAGCCTAGCAGGCACGAACTGCACTGTCGAAAGAGCGAGCGAGAGGCAGTGAGGAAGGGAAGGGAAGCACCGGGAGGCGACGATAATAACGCACTTGGCGCTGTCGGCGATGCCATAGCTCAGTTCGGCTCATTGGAACGTCAGGCTCGCGGCCGCGTGCTCGCGCCAACGCGCGCAATTGCATCCTACTGGTACCGCCGCGAGGCGTTAATGGGCATCGCGTGATATCACTCCTCGTCATTAGACGGCCTCATCCCTTCGTACCCTAATGGAGCTGATCGTCGTTAGCGTTTCACGCTCACGTGCAAAAACGTCTTCATATTAATGCATCACATCCACAGACATACACGCACACATATATAGAAACGTGCGCGATATCGGCTTGTGCGATCATTTGTTTGCGGAAGACGAATCTCCGTTGCTTCGAAGATGGATCGTCGGCTGTCTTGAACTCGAGGCCAAGAGCTGATTTCGGCCAGTCGCAGTACTAGAGCCGGACCGTTGATAAGGTAGCTCGACTTGCTTCGTTTCGGCTGAGTGGCTACACTAAGGGGAGGTTATTTGTTCAATTTTCATACGTTATTTACACATTTCATATTAGAATGACCGTTTTATTTCTTTTAAAGGATTTTTCATCAATATATTTACAATATTTTCAAACACTAAGAAGCGTGTATGTAATTCCACAAATCTATAATTTTTTCCGGAAAAATATAACACTCCTCACGTTTCATCAAATACCTATGTATCTCCTTCTCTCTAGCCAAGTCGAAATCCTCTGGTAAGGTAAGAGGCTCATAATTAAAAAAACATCTTTTCCTCTCCATCTTTTCGCCATCACCAACAATCTCGTAGTCCCCCGACCGCAATCCAGCGTCCTCCAATCATAAAAAAAAAGATACCTCCGCCCTCTCGATAAGATCAAGCGGGTGCGCCTGCTAAATTACACACATGGACGCGAACATGGCCTCTCGCGTGATCCAGCCGATAAAGCGGCCCCGCGAAGGCTCAATTTCGCCCTTTACGAAAGTGGCCCTCGCGGCCGAAAGGGGGTCAAGCCTCGAGCGTGTGTAAGTGTAATGGAGAGACGTAAAGGTAGTGGAGGTATAAAGACGGGAAGAGAGCGGGAGAAAGAGAGAGAGAGTCGTAAGGGGAGCATCAAGTGCACGGGAGACGTTCATGTGGTTCAAGAGAAAGAAGATGAAGGGAGAGCCGCTGTTGCAACTGGAGATTTTCTTAATGCACTTCGGCGATGCATTGGCTTAAAAAGATTTTCACTTTTGTCGAATTTTCGAAATTTACTAATGTTTACAAAATTTTATTGTTATTCTTTTAGTATTACTGAAGTGTAGAAGAAGAAGGTAAAGTACTCGAAAGTCTTACTATACGCTGACTTATTTCACTTGATAAGCATCCAGTGTCTAATGAATATGTTAAAAATTTTACTTCTATGTCCTTATATATTATTTTATATATATAATGTTTTAATGAACTCACGAGGAGGAGTCTTTCCCGTAAAACAATATTGTATTGTAATTCATAATATTGATAACAGATCATGTATTGCAAATTCCAATCTGCGCGCTGTTTGTATACTGCTCGTACACAAACGGTGGCTTTAGACTGGCTACCGTCCAATCAATCAAGTCGGAATCAAGTATAAGACCGTACACATATTTGGAGTATATATATTCTGACCCACATATATGATTAAGTAGTTAATTCGGCCTATTATTGATACTAAACTAAATGTTGATATTAAAATTATTTAATCCCGTCGGTAGATTAATCAGTCAGTATATTGGACAGATTTTTGCAATTAAATAATGAGTATATAAATGTTATAAAAACTTTCTTAAATATATTAAAAAATAACTTCTCAATTCTAAAAGCCAATAATACACTTAATCCGCGAGAGTCAATATAAGTTAGAAAGAGCCAGATAGACTTTAAATGAGAAATATCGAGAAAATGGGCGCGCCGATAGAGGACACAAGAGAGAAAGGAAATTTGACAGAGAGAAAAATGTTACAACGCTCGAAATCGTGCTATTCAATGCTCTCTCTCTCTCCTCCTCTACTCTACTCTCTTCTCTTTCTCGCTCGCTCTCTCTCTCTCTCTCTCTCTCTCTCGATGGCGCGCACGCCGCTTGTTTTATCGATAAATCGCTGCTTTCTTTTTCCCCCTTTTATGTCTCTCCGTGTACTTCCTTTCGGCGCGCGCATTGCCGCCGGCCTTTCGCCACCACTATACTGCCGTCGTCGTTGCCCCTTTATCCTTTTGCCGTCGACGCGCGCGCCGGGGCTACTTTGATATTCCACCGAATTAGGATAACGAGGACGATAAACGGCATTCACTTGATGCATGTTCGTCGATTGATTTATGCTCTGGCCACTGTTGCCCCGGTAGTATGGTAAGTATCTAAATTGCTTTTTCGTTATGACAATCAAGCATCGGGGGGGATTTATCTGCCTTTTATTAACTCGTCTGTGCGATAATGCGATTGGCTTTTATTTCCTTTTACTGCGATGTCGAGTATTTTTATTCTGTAATAAATTTCCTTCAAATTTAATCGTGATCCTTACTTTATCTTCGAGGAAATACTTCGTTAGTGTTGCTTTTTTTAATGAAAGTAAATTACAACACCTGTGTCTTTTTTTAGGTAACAATTTCGTTAGATTTATTAAGAATATTTTTTATTAATATCTTTTTACTTGTATTCTTAGTTTCATTATACTCTAATTTTATTACAATATCTCGTTAAATATATTAATGTATTTAATTATGAATTATAACATAATTTTATTGTTAATGAACAATACGGAAGCTAATATTATCAATTTACAATGAGAATCTGACCTAGTAATAATGCAAAATTCTTACTCAAAGTAATATTGTAATTTAAAAGATAAAGAGAAAATTCAGTTTTTAGGTCACCTAATTCTTTATGTGCATCTAGACAATAGTAATTGTTTGTACGCATGCATACGCGCGAATAAATACTGTAGCAGATAGAATCTCTTTTTATCTTTTTTTCGTGTGTTCACATTTCGAGCGGTAAACAAATTTTAATTAAAGGTGAACCTTCCAGTTCTTAATACACTAGTGTAGACCAATGATTTTTATGGTACTGGTTTAATTCAAATGCGCTTTACGCGCCATATATATATATATATATATATATATATATATAGTTATAAACATGTTTTTATATATAATTTGTATTTACTTAAATTCATATAGTAAAGCAAAAATGTAAAAATTCCTCTTTTTCTACAATGAAAGCACTTTCTTTTTATTGTTGGTAGTATTCTTACATTTCTTATTTCATTTTATCATACAATTGAATTCACCTATAAAACCTTTTGGTACACCATGCGATCGATAAACATCGTGGTATGTTACATAAGACCCGAATGAACAGCAAACAACCGAAGAGCATGCCCGTCATGTATATCCATTCGCTTGTTTTATCAATCAATTCTCCTCTTCCCCCTTATATCATCGACTTCCAACGTCTTATCTCCCTCTCGTCTTTCACTGTTGGCCATCGCAAAGGGCACTCTCTTTTTTTTTCGTTCTGCTCTTTCCGTATTCACACGGGAGAAAAAAGAAAACTTTCTTTCAGCAAAGAATCTTTCTTGCTCTTCTCTCTCCCTCTCTCTCTCTCTCTCTCTCTCTCTCCATCATCTTCGCGTGTATTCACGCAGCCACTTTTGTTTCGGCCTCATTCGTGTCCGAAGCCAGTCGCGACTCTTATTTGTTTGTAGCAGCAGTGCGCGCTTTTACCCCTCGGCACGCCCATTATGCGAAGTAATTAAGGAACGTTTCATTACATATTTATGCTTTTTCTTTAATGGCGCAAGCGCTCTGAATCGAATTTTTTATGCTCTTTGACGAACTTGGAAGGAAAAAGTTTATTACATCTACAGATGGTCGACGAGGTGTGATATACGCTAGTTTTTTTACAAATTAGTCAGGTTTTGTAGCTACACGAGATTCCGTTGAAATGAAAAATGTTTCCATGAATGATTACTATTCCCAAGACTAAGTAGTTTGAATGAATTATTGTTTATTTATCGACGAAAATTATTTGTTGTTGGAAACAACGTTTTATATGTTTTGGTTTTATTGGAAAAGTCAGCAACTCACTCTAGTTAACATAACACAATTTGTTTAATTATAAAATAAACTCAATTTGTTATTTTTAACGTGACATGTATTTTCTTCACATAAAATTTTTTCGGCATAGATCAAGTCTTTTCTTTTCATTATTACGCATTAGAATCGAATCTAAATAGATATTTCGAAATAATTGATCTACGTTTAAAGTTAATTTTACAAATTCCGAATGGTTTCAAAAACTTGAAGTTTAAATTCTATGATTAAAAAATATCTAGGAAAAAACATCAATTATGTAATTAAAAATGTAATATTATTATATAGTCACATTAAGACAAATTATTTTAATTATAGGCCTGTAAATTTTTTCAATGGATAGTTCGCTTCCATTTTTTTAAAAATAATCTCATTACTTTTCATAAAAATTAAACATTTACTTAAACAAAAAGCCTTATTATTTTACAAAACTAATTGTGTGAAAAAATCCAGAGACCCAATGGCTTCATATAATTTCGACTTATATATATTATACCAAATTCAAGGTATTAGGTAACTTTGGGAGATACAAATTATGTTAAAAATATCAACTCATAAAAAATTAGCAGCGATTTAAATAATTATTATAAGTGTCGATTTTTTAAAATATGCTTTGCAATGTGGACACTGATTCAAAATTCACTGAAATAAATAAAAAGTGAAGCAGTGAAGACAACGTCAAGAATTTGATTAAATATTCAATTTTTTTATTGAATTTTCACACGAAAATAGGATGTAAAGCTAAGAAAAAATTTGAGACCATTTGAATTGTGAAATATATGAAAAAAATCAATAGAGAAATAAACGTAACCTATATAATTCACAATCATAATTGAAAATAAGATACTATTTTATTAGTGTTTGTAAAATGTTAATCAACTCACTGTATAATATGATTATACCACATAAAAAGTGTTCATAACAATATTTACCTACTTCAAATTATTAACTTTAATCACTTCACTGATCTTTTAAAAATGGTGAAAGACGAAAATGATGTCCACGATGTGTAAGTATAATATATCATAGTACGGCTGAACATTGTGCATTAAAAAGTGTCATATAAAAAAATCAATTTGAGGTGCCCGTTGAGCGAGTTGTTATATTGGGAGTCTTTCCCCTCATAATTTTGAAAGGTGAGATTTCATTGAACTTCTATAGCAATAATTTACTGAAAATGAAAAGTATTTAGAAAAATGTTTCAAATACCATGTTGTGCATTTCAGAAAAGTGCTATTAGAAACATAAACAGTAGTATAAGTACGATATAATATTTTCAGAAAATAGCATAGGTATGCAATAATTAGATTACTGGAATAATTGTAAATGTTATTTAATAGAAACATAAAATTTGGAAGATGTGTCACAAAGAACCTTAATTTGTGTAAGAAAAATTATTTATAATATCTAAAAAATATTATATAATAATAACTTTATGAAAAAATTGTATATCTCTTCTGTTACTACGGATGGATATGCCTACGAATATGTAGAATAAGAAAAGACGAGTATTAATACGATTACAATATGTTAACGATTAGCAGAAAGCCGAGCGATGGTGACACTGGCTCAAACTCACATTTGTATCACAATAAAAGGAAATATTAAAATTTGGAATTCTAGCCAAATGTATATACTATAAACTCGAATTGTTAGAAAGATAAAACTTAAATAGCGTTAATGAAGAAAGAAAGACTGATGAATTTAGTATCGTTAATTCAATTAGAAGACATTCTTCTAAATATATACAGGGTCATTGTTGGAAAGTGGAGGCTAATCCTACGGATCTCGAATCCAATAAGACGTTCAACTTGGAATCTACTTAGTGCGCGCGCGCACCCACCGCTGGAAGGTCAATTGCCCCATTGAGGGTACATCCTCGAAATGCAGGCTCGCATTAATTTTCGATCCCCCCCCCCCTCGGTCTCTCTCCTTTCTGAACAGTAGCAGCGGCGCCTCGGTTTGTTTTGAACTCGGCAAACGCAGCGAAGCAGTTTAGAGACGGCGAAGGTCCGCGGGCGAACTTCCACGTGACTTCCGGCGAATTAACCCCGTAAAAGTTGGCGAGTAATTAGATTCGAGACGTCGGACTTTGACGGCATCCCGGGGAGAGCCGCCCCCTACCCCTCCCCCTCTCTCTCTTTCTCTTTCTCGACTTCGGATTAATGGTAGAGTCTCTTGAAAGAAGTCGTGGAGACATGGCTTGGACTTGGGGGGCGAGAGGAAAGATTGAAAGAATTGTGGAGTGTAGAGCAGAAGTGAATTTGTGAAAGTGTGTAGTAAGGAAAACTAAAAGGGAATGATAAAGTTCAAAGTAATAGCATTTATATAAAAATCGAAAGATTTAGAAGTTTGAAAAATAAGTTTTTAAAGAATATTGTAAGTTTAACCACAGGGGAGTTCTTTTTCAAAATCTAATAATCTCACTTATTCGTTCAAATAATCTAAACTTTTTAAATCTTTTCATATGTACAAAGTCTCAAGAATATTATTCATTATCGCTATCAGCTTTTTCCTACATTGTAAGTTTACTTTATAATCTTAAATAAATCTCATTGAATTTCAGAAATACCATGTAAATTATGAAGAAAGTTAGCTTTTCATATAATAAAATGATTCTTATATGCTACGCTGTATTAGTTGAAATTCACTTTCATTTAGCTTTGCTTTCATAACATTCCTCCCTCATAGAATGTCAATGTATGCGACAGTCCAGCGCCAAGGAAAGTTTGTCCATTGTGTAACGTAATATGATTCAAATTCGCAGTAGGACAGCGCGGAGTTGGTCCTTTGAACTAGTTATTGTTAGCTTGGTATATTAAAAGTTACCGAAAGAATAGAGAAGTGAATCGAATTTCAGCTCAAATGTATGATATTGTATATCTGATGAGTTAGAGATCGCTCGTCCAGTGTAGCTCAAGCCTCGTGGGAAAGTGCATTAACGAGCTAACTGTGCTACAAATGCATCGAAAACAGCACTGGGAGAAGCGTCGAAGAAAGCCCAACGCGTAGCTTGCCTAGACACAGGCAGCCACCACTGACGCCGCCTCGCGTCGAGTCGCTAACCTCCGTTCTAATTAAGCTCCGGACCAGCCCGGAAGTTAGGATTATTACTTGGGCCGCGTGGTGGCGGTGGGGCGGCGCACCCCGAAAGAACTCCCTTTCCCTTGGCTCAATGCCAAGCCGACGACGACGACGACGACGACGAGGACGGTTTCCCTTCTACTCCTTCTCCTCCTTCTCGTCGCACGTGACGCCACCGCGTATCCGATTTTGCTCCCCTTTTTGCTCTACGAGGAGAGGAGGATGGTTCCTAAGACGTCTCGGTTCTCTCGTGCGAGCGCACGCGCTACTTTAAATGGGGCTTTTTGTGTATTGGGCGGCGAAGAGACTGGCTGAATTTTTCTGGCTAGTGGAACAAATCGATTTCGGTCCGCCTGCGGCCGGCTGGCTATATATGTGACACAGCGGCTGGAAATTAATGGTCGATGTTTCGCTTCCGTGTTTGCCCCGGCTTGTTCGATTGCTTTTCTCAAAAATGCTGGATTGTTCGTTCTTTTTCGCGATATTAAAGCTTCTTTTAAATATATAAATAAGAGATAAATGGAATATACCCTTGAATATTGTGTCCTATATAATAGTAATATTATAGCTATCATTATTGTGAATCTAGCTAATTATGTAAGTCCACTTTTTTGTATCTTTAAATAGGTCTTTTTCATTTAAAAGTATCAGTAGTAGTAAAAGTATTGCCCTAAGGCTACGATATACCCAAAACGTAACCACATAGTTCATTTTTTAGATTTTGTGCGTGGCATAACAACATAAGTCCATATCAGTTTATGGTTTATTGTAGTTGTGATGTACTTTATCTATATGATAATGTATAATCCTTATACCTCATACCACCGTGTAAATATGTGTTTTGAACGTGTCAATCGACTAATACAGTATCGCGACTCATCTTGTTTCTTCCTATCTTACATATAAGTTTCAACATAAAAACCCATTTTTCTCTCAGAAACTTAAAAAATGGATTTATTTGGTTACGCCTCTAAGCCACAGAATTGCAGTGTATATATCAATATTTTTAGCTCAATGTGTTGGCATTAATATTTCTGTGTTAGAAATTATTAAATTGGTACCAAACACCCTTGATGATTGTATTTAGTATAAGAAAAATATTACAGCTGTCACTGATCAAAAGCGAGATAAAATTATTTTTATCTTGAAATATTCATGAGACATAGTAGTTGCAAAGTAAACGGTACAGCTGTACTGTGAACGTTTAAGATGCTATTACTAGAGACCCCGAAAAAGAGTCTAAATCGAAAGCTTCAACGTAGTCCAGACGGTTAAACGTTCGTACGAAATGCGCCCGCGCGCACGGAAAATGGCGTTAATTCGCATCCGTTTTAAAAGCGGCGAGCGATAAGCTCCTCACTCTCTCAGTCTCGAAGATCGGAAAAGCGACGGCGGCTGCAGAGCGATAATACATCTTTCCCGTCACGTAGCGCGCGATAGCATTATGATAATGCCGAGGATAAGGAGGATTCCTCTTTCTCTCACTACCACTCTTTCTCTCTCTCTCTCTTTTCTCTCTCAGAGCGGCCGGAAAGAAAATGTGGACGATGAGCGCGAGGCCCGTCGACAAGACGCAGCTCAATCGAATTCCGCTTTTCCTCGATTCGCGCTGAATCCTCGATGTGTTTTCTCGCGCGCGTCACTTAAGGAGGGGAGACACTTTTCTTCCTCTCTCTCTCTCTCTCTCTCTCTCTCTCTTCCACTCTCTCTCTCTCTTTCTCTTTCTCTAGGCTTTTTTTCTGCGTTTGCCGAGGAAGGAGGAGGTTTCTCTGCGATGTTGGACGAGATGTCGCCGGCGCGCGGGTTTCTTATCTTTTTAATTTACGGCCGAGCATTAGAGGGAGCGAGAAAGCGAGGTGCTTTCGCTGGAATTAATTTCTCGACTTTGACTTGAATTTTAATAAAATTATTGGTGTTAGAGCATTGAAGGGATCTTGTATGTCCTTTTCAATTTTCCTTAAATAATATTTTTATCCTTTTCCCAAGGTAGAGTTAAGAAATGAGATTTATTTAATATTTTTCTTCGCATTAAATAACCGTTGAGTTTTTTTTTAAGAGAAGGAAACATTTTTAAAGAACGCGTTTTAAATCCGATAAAAAATGAGGTTCTACAGAAGGAGAACTTGAATGGTTGTACGTGGGTTCAGCCATGCATACAAATTTTCTCTTACGTGATATTTACTTTAAGCATGAAGAGACTTTAAAATTTCGTAATACCTATATAACAATACTTTGAAAAGTCCATATTAAAAACTGCGATGCTTCATTAATGCCGTGTATATTTCCACGAGTCATCAATATAATTACATTTCATATTAAATAACTTTCCTCGATAGTAACTACATTATCATTTTTTGTTTGTTTGTGTTTGTGTGTGTGTGTGTAATTGTATAAAAATAATCTCTCAAATAATTTTATCTTTGAAATAGTTTTGCTGGAAAGATACATATAAATATGACTTGAAAACGGACAAGTCTCTTATTAATAATAAATTTTATAACCGTTAAACCAATAATATTGAAATTTTGGAAAAAATTTCTTAAACGAATTAAATTTATAATATACATAATTTATTGTTACAGCAATGAAAGTTTAATTTCTTGGGTAAAACTATTGAATGAACGTGATATCTTTAATGGTAGAAAAAAGTCCAGGTAAAACAAATCATACGGTCTCTAGAGTCACTTTCAAGCGAATAAACAACGTCCATCCAACTCGTAATTCTCCATCTACATTTCAAATTACTCTTGCACTCTCACTCGGCGAATGCATCGGGAAAGAAATAATCGTTTGCGCACGACGCGCACTCTACTATTTTCAATCGTTCCCGGCATATGCACTGTACCCAACTGATTCACGTTCGTCGAGATTGATAATTTTTTAATTGCTCATGCGCGATGTCAATTCACTCGTGTGCGATCGAAGCGAAACGCATTCCCGCAGATAATTCGGCGTGGACTTTCGGACTTATCGTTATTATTCCCGTGTGCGTGATACGCGCGGCGAGAGATAGAAATGGCGCGGTGCCGAGTGAATTAGGGCGGCCGCGTGTTTGTCTTTGTTATCGCTCAGGCAGCAGCAGTGTCGCTAATTATTTATTTGTCACTTTGTCGGATTTAGAAATTGAGCCTGCTGTTACGTTTTCCAGTATTTGTGGAAAGTACTCGACAATAGATTTTGAGTTAGATTTTTTCCTGTGTGTTGGATGGGTATATAAAAGTTTTTCGAAGAACATCACTTACCACAAAAATAGTTATTTCCCAATGTAGAAATATTATATTAAATATCATTTTGGTGCAGGTTTCATTATTCTAATGAAATAAAGTGGTAATATTAATTAGAAATAATATTATAAAATTATGATTTAAATTATATGTTTCGATTAAAATGAATTCCCGCATTACTCTAGAAGGAATTAATCTAATTATTGGATTATATAATTCTCTTTTATGAAAAAAAAAGATATTAATGTTTAGTTGAATTACTAATATTATAGAAGCAAGGTTTTCTACGAGAGACGCAAGCTACGAAATGGATAATGAACATTTATGATTTAGATAGTAATGAAATACAGTTCAGGCTCCAGGACGTAATGAAAACTTAATAACGTCATAACGTATTCACTGCATGCTCCGCAAAAATACCAAAAGTATCGAAATCAGATATGTGCGGATTTCTCGTACTATTTAATTAAAACGTAATTAAAATGGTATTATTCTGGAATCGGGTCAATAAGATCAGACATTAACATTGTAAACTAATAATTTCGAACGCGATTATACATGTACAAATAGATCAGCTGTTAGAGATGGTTATGGATATTATTTGCACCTAAAATATTAAATTGATCTATAATTTGATCTGTTTTATTGACACAATATGTCATTTTCATTTTTATTGACGAAAAATAATCATGGTATTTTAATATAAGATACTAAACTCGTGTTCAAAGGTATTTTTGGTTATAATTGAGAATCAATATGTATATAGATTCAATATGTCATAATCATACTATACATATATATTTCATTTGAAAAGGCTTGATTCTGTATCATTGCTTGGATAAGCACCGTCAGACTCATTCACTATGAATAACAATCAATTGAAATACAAGCTAGCTATAATTTCTCACAGGTTGAAATGCAATCAAAGCAACGGTCAAACACAAGCTTCCCACCACATTAGCATCAAGCCATCAATTTCTAACTGGCAATCCAATCCGGAAAAGTCGGAAAAACAGACGCCGCAATGCTAAACAACGAGTCCGTGACACTGCAACCGCGTTACATACAGATATCAGCGTTGAAATAGAGAAAGAGAGAGAGAGAGAGAGAGAGAGAGAGAGAGAGAGAGAGAGAGAGAGAGAGAGAGAGAGAGAGAGA
>JAYJLV010082325.1:0-14138 GCA_036873485.1 Torymus texanus
ACAAATTGGATCGTGCGACCATCTTATTCATTCTACCAATTATTTACAATACGATCATCAAAGTCTACATCGAAATTTAAAACTTATGTCAAAGTATGAGAAAAATTCGTGACCCGGATCTGAGATATATTCCTTGTTAGTAGAAAAATACATTTTTTATAAATATTTTTGTGATACGTTAGAGGGTGTAAATATCTACCTAACACTATATTTTAACTTATATAAAATTGCCTTAAAAAATAAAAAAATACAGCAAAATCTGAAAATAATTATCATGCCTCATTCTATATACGGATTTACGTTGGTATATAATTTAAATAATGTGCTTCATTAAATGATATTATTTTTTGTAGGTTTTCTTTTAGTTGTTCTACTCTTATTACTTTTTTGTTTTAGCTGCTTTGTTTTAACTTCTTTTAGTGAATGATAAACAGTTTTGCTGTAAAATAATGTGCTGTATCATTAAAAGTTTCTTTAATCCACATAATATGTAGATTAAACCGCAGCGAGAGCGTGCGGCGCCTTTTTCGCATGAAATGCGCTCTGATGAACTCGCTCATAATCATACACTTAGTGTTTCAGAAAAAAGTACATATATTGATAGATTTTGCCATATTTTTTCCAATGGTTCGACTGTTTTCTCTCCAAAATGCCTATTTATGGTTAAAAGCTTGATTTAAAAGAATGGCATCTTTTTTTATAAATACATATTTTCAAAAGTCTAAAATTGGAAATTGGAGAAATGAAGGGTTCATAAGTAATAAAATTTAACGGAAGCGAGTTACTGTGCTGAATCTCAGCGCTATGATGGAGCAGGTACAGACGTAGTTCGTTATTTCGGTGATTTCATACTCTCTCTACCTATATTTTATCTTTTGCTATTTGATGTTTATTTTGTAATTTCATGTATCTAAACTTAATTAAATAGGTAGTCCTTTTTGGATAGGTGAACATAATTTAAAGGTTAACAATATTGAAAATCTTTTTCATTCTGACCTTATAATGTGTTTTAACAGTTGAGCAGAATGAAATGAAAGATTTACGAATATTATATTCGTCAATTTTAACCTTTTAATAGTTTTAATGTTTGGTTTCTAATTGATTATTTTTTTAAATTTTGTATCCATTTTACATAAATGTAAGCTTAAGTCTTTCATTTTCGAACAACGATCTTTAAATTGTAAAACTTTAAGAAAGTCCTTAACGGAAGGGAAATTTTTTATTTCCTTAGATTTCTTGAAAAACTATACGTTTCTGATACGATTCTACTGCGTTTTGGGCAATATAAACGTACTTTTGTAAGAAACCTAAAGAAATTAGAAATTTTTCTTTGTACACGGACTCTCTTGAGGTTTGTAAACATAATGATTGAGTTTGATAATAAACGAGTCTTGATGGTGTATTCACTAAAGTAAAAGACAGAGTACTTTTCTCAATTCTAGTATAATTGTGTTTCGGAAATGATCATCCTTTATAAATATTAACTCACAGTCAACTCCTTTTTTCTTTTTCTTTGAGAAAGCAAAAAAGGAAATCGAAAATTGTATTAAAAAAATTGGTTTAGCTTATATGTACTCTACCTTTAATCCTAGGAAACAGTTCTGAGAACAAAGTTAATAACAAAGTTAATAGCCATCTCTTCGCGTGAAGAGCAGAGTCGCAAGTATCGAAGAAGGAAAGTTTCTCTCTCTCTCTCTCTCTCTCTCTTGAGGAAATAATTTAAGACTACTTTTTATTTCCTCTTTCTTCTTTCCTTCTTTTTATTGGTAAATCAGTGACACAAAAAGACTCGTAATGATGAGGCAGCATGTTACAGTAGAGAAAGTAGAGAATCTATACATTGATTTTCTAGGATATAATCTACAGTAATGCTCACAGTTATGGCAATGAAATTGCTTCTCAAGAGTTTTATGTCTACGAATAAAAAGTATAAATATGAGTATACCCATATATGAGCAATGAAATACAAACACTGGATACGTAAAAAATGGAAATGGTCGAAGTAAGAAGAAGACGAATATGAGATATGCAAAAGTTGAACTAAAGCAATAGGTTTTTAAAAACGATTGATTCAATGTACTAAGGGACTGGCGCAAGGAGAGAGGGGGGGGGGGACAGACTCAGTAGAAGTAAAAGAGAGGACGCGCATAGCCAGCGCTTAGTTGGAATCTATTTACCGGCTCTTAAGTAGCTTTGAATTACGCTCTAGAATTAAATTGAGCTGCCAACCGAAGCTTGCGGTTCTTTCGACCCCTTAGTACTCTCTTGCTCGTGGTTTTGACCTCAAACAGCCGCTCTACCTCTCTTCCTTGTGGTCGCCTTAATTCGACCCGAGTTCCATTTGCCCGCGGTGTACACGGCACTCGTAAAAACACAACTCGATAACACGCCTTTTTGTCAGCGACCCTGAGAGAAGTACATCGTGAGTATAAGCGTGGCACTGCATCGCTGAAGAGACGACAAAAGTTATTTTAGTTGAGTCCGGGACAACAAAAAATCCTGCAGCATTTCCTAATAAAAATCAGACAATTTTACTTAAATATGACGTTGATGTATTAGAGATTAAAAATTAAGTTCTTGTTTTATCCATGTATTTATAAAGTATGCATGTCAATCACTAACACTTTTTAATTGACACATTTTAAGTCTACAATCTTCAGGTTATCAATTTGTTTAAGACTCTATAAAAGAATTGTTCAATTTAAGAAAGATATGCATCTTAGCGTTCTTAGTGAATCTTATATATCGTTATCCAAGCGAATTAGTTTCTAAACTAAACTTTTTTTATAAAAATAGTATCCCTTTCCTTGGGTATAGTTTTGCTAATAATAAATTTTACATAAATGAACAAAAAATATTATTGAAGAAGATAGAGAAACCATTAATTTAAGCTTTGTTCGATTGAGTAATTAGATTTATAAGGTAATTGTAAGCAATTAAGAATAACGTATGGATAAAATTAAAAATAATATAAGAAAGAGTCAATTGCTAATATAAATGATGCTTCAAGTAAATATCAATAGAGAATCCGTAAGGAATGTATAAAACTCAGGCATCGGCATATAAATTTACCAGGGTATAAATAAAAAAATATTTAAAATATTAAACTTATTATTTTACTTTCTGTTAAATTATTAATTTGTATTATATAGCTGTATTCTTTCATTTTCTAGAGGTTTTGGCTTCCTGGTTTTTCCTCTCTTAGTTGAAAAGAAACCATTTTGATTTATTCAAGACAAATAACATTTATTAGAGTTCTTCAAAAAGAAGTGTATTCAAAAGTTAAAATGATCTAAAAAAATTCTTTTTTGTTTGTCTTTTTTACAAATTATTTAACGGTGTGCATGGTGAAATAAGCCAGACTAAGTATCCACACCAACAATAAAACAAAACTATCGTTGTCGATATATCACATGTTCCTCTGCACGATCGGCTTGATGATATAATGGTCGATATACACCCACCGCCTACTAGGGCGTTTCAGCGTAGCAGAGTCAAATAACGAGAGTACACTGCTCGTAAGTGTACAGTCGAGAGTTAAATAATCACAATCGCGCGTCAAGTGATAAAGCAGAGGTGACGGCACGCAGCCTCTCTAGTCAGAATGACTAGTGCGAGGAAAGGAGATGTCAATCCTCAGTAAGGGCTGAGCAACGAGAAGCCGAGCACATCGCTTTGCACCTTCACGTCGACGGCGTGAGTTAGGTAGTAGGCCGGTGATTAGCTGAATTTTTCACCAGACGCGAAGATCATGAAACATTTACATACGCGCGCATAGTACACGTACTACAATAATAAGACGCAACGACTCTAGCTTACCCAAAACATGGCTCATTACAGAGTCAATAAATTTTGTGAATGACCAGCAATAAGGCTGCAAGTCCGAGAGATTTTTTTTCGATATGACAAGAATAAAAAAGAATCAATTAATGAGACGTTATATTTACGCCTAGCATCATTATTTCAGAACTAGCTGTCATAATTGGCATCTAAATAATAATTTTCCCGTAACTATCGGAAAAATGAACCTACGTCGTCGTCTAAAGTAATAAAGAAAAGAAAAGCTACAACTAAGTACAGAGAGAAACAATATGATTCGTCTTGCTCACTCAATGAGCAACGTTTGATGACTGGACATAATATGATCTTAGACGTTTCTGTACGGTAATGGATGTTTCGGTAAAAAAATAAGAGGAGTGTTTCGGTAAAAAGGTAAGAGAGATGTTTCAGTAAAAAGGTAGAGAGTTTCGGTCGGGTAACCGGAAGTTTCGGTAAAAAGGGGAGCTTCGGAAAAGGATTAGAAGTTTCGATAAGATAATAGGCAGTTTCGGTAACAAATTTATACGAAGTGTTGAGAGTTTGAAGGTTCGCCCCGGCCAGGAGTGTTTACATAAGCTTGCAAGCCCGACAGAGCTACAATGTTGGCTAGTGTTGTTCTTCCTTGAGCATAGGTTACTCCTCAACTACGCCGACGGAGTCGCCGGGATAGCAGATACACCGGAGCAAAAGGGCGAGGATGCAGCGCATCACTATGCTCGCGGCTGTCGAGGGTGAACTCGACATCCCGGGGATGAGAATATTGTCATCCCCGCCTTCCTGTACCCAAAGTAAAAGCGTCCCAGCTTTGGCCGAAGACCATTGTCATTGACCAAAAATGTCGGGCATTTCCAATGAAAGGCAAAACGTTCTTCAGAAGCTTTATAGATCGCTTGAGCATTAGCTTAACAAAGCTATCTAATTTCAACATATTTAGTCAAAAGATTTTGGAAGACCTGCATACCGAAATGGTGATTTACTGAGAGAAGTGTCTTTTCAACAAGTCTTATCAACCCTTACATAGCCAGAGTTAGATGTATTGTGCAATTCATATAAAACCCTCTCATGGTCTGCTTTAGGGATGTCCAATTTCAAACTGTCCAGCATTAAGATGATACCATCTACCATATGCCATTGAACAATATTTGTATAATAAATTATTCTGAATCTTCTAATGAGGCAAGTTTTTTGTATTTTTGCAAATAAATTTCAGTTGTTTAGTATACCTCTCGACAACTTCAGTTACTCTCATTGCAACCGATTCTTCCTTTGCATATTCGAATGCCCTGGATAAGGTATCACGTACTTTATGCAGCATCTGCTTGTGATATACAATCTCCATGTTGTATGCCATTAGTTTGTTCATGAGGTTTTCTGATTGGACCTCAATCACAACTTTCAACAACTTAAGCCAGGGCAAAGTTTGTGTTGGCTATAATACGGGTCAAAAAGGTTACGTTCAAGAACAAATGATATACCTGCATTCTAGGCACTGCCAGTCATGACAATTAGCCAGTAAAGAGGTATAATGTTTGCTATGAATTATAGTATGATAATGTAACTTCGTCATTCATTTATATGATATTTAATAAAAACTATTTATTCAGAAATATATTTTATATTTAAGATTAATACATAGAAAAATTTTAAATTTGAAAAAGTTAAATAATAATATATTGGTAATATATTATATTTTAAATTACGGACAATATTATATATATTATATGAAAATTAATTTGAAGTATACAATTTATTTTGAATGTTAATGCAGTAGCTCTTATATATTATCTGAATCATATTCGATGCTTTCCAGTATGCTCCGGAAGCTTTGTGTAATATTAAGGTATTGTTCCATTGGACAAAAATGAGGACATCCTGGAATATTTAATTCTATCACATTATTTGGATGTCCACGATAATATAAAACCTGGAAAATAAAAAAAGTATTTTAAGTTACAGTGAATACATTTGCATATTACAGTCCGACCTCTCAATAAGCGCACTATGTGTCTTGATTACTCAAATGAGTAACTTATACGGAACGAAAAGAATACATAGCACGCTTATGGAGAGATCGAACTGTACTTTAAAATGTTCTAATTTATTACTTTCACAAAATACTTATCATCTTCTTCGAGTAATTCGATTATAACTGCACTACTGTATTCAGGTACATGTAGTTCAAAAACTTTTAAAGATGCTAAAGTTGCAACTATATTAGTCTCATGACAACTATATAAAAATAATTTGGTTTCATTTGAAGAATCATTTTTGGTTGCTAACATATCCATTGTTATTTTTGATACTAATTTACCTGTAAGAACTCAAATGAAATATTATTTTTTTGTAAAAGATCGTCTATAAAAAGATCGAATTTTCACCAAATCTGTAAAATATACCTGTAATTACGAATTTTTTAGGAGATAATTATTTTTTACATTTAGAGTTTTCAAATCTAATACTTCTATAACTTTCATTTTTAGTTATATTAAGTTGATTATCGTACACCTACACATAATCATTTTGCACACTGGGCTGCAACACGCCCAAATTGGGTACTCCGCATATTATACATATAAACACGCGTAAAAGTAGAAAATTATGCACACTGAATTAAAAAATAGGACATTTCGATACAAGTGTGTAACGCTCGTACAATGATCATCTGTTTCGTCCATATTTATCAAAGTTTTTTCCAACGGAGTGTGCGAAACTCCGTGAAATGAAGTGAGAGAATTTTGGAGCTGATTATGTACAGAACGAATAGGTTTGTCGCCCGAGCGAAATAAGGGCAACAATCACACGAGTGGAGGACAAGATAAGGAGGTGGAGCTTTCTTCGCACACACTTCTATGAAAAGCGTGCGTGAAATAAAATGATCTTCGCATGCACGTATTTCGCGCACGTCGTGCATAAAACAGCAACTATTGTTATTTGTAACTTACCGCCATGAGAACTAATTATGTTATCATCGTATGTTATTATGTAATAATCGAGTAATATTCCTTCCAAAAGCTTTCCACGAGGAAATTCTTCATTTGCCCAATTAGGTAAAGTTAAATTCATATTATTTTCAGCTTTCAGTGTCTCATAAATAGTCTTAAGGTGAAGGCTATTATTAATATTTCTTTTTGTTAAAGTACTTAATTTTGTCATATATTTTTGAAGTGATTTCAAATGTCCTTGAATATCTTCTTTCATTTGTACTCTTTCTCTTTCAAATTGAAACCTATTTAATAAAGATAAATCTTCAAAATTGTATAAAAAAATCGCATTGCATAGTTCTAACTTCACCCATATTATACAGTTTTATGTCAATTGAATTTTACGTATTAAATTTTTTTATTTGAATAGATATATTTTTCAACTTTATATACTTACTTATTATGATAAACTGCCGCTAAAAGATCGTCATTATACAGTTCTACAGATTTTATAGGAATTGGTTGCCAATTAAGTGTATCATGCCATTTCTGTATATTTCTTGGGGGGAAAAGACTTGCGAGAAGCAATTGCAAGCTCATTTTTGTCCTGTCATAATCAGTACTGCGAGCATATAACAATCCTGGTAAATAAGTTTCCCCGAGAAAATCATTATATCGTTCGCGAAGATATTCTCCAAATTGATAAGCACGTTGTTTACCTTCCTAAAAATGATTTTGAAATCAAAATTGTATTTTTTTCTTTCAACATTCAATTTAATAGAAATATTATATCTATTGAAAGATTTTTACTTACATTAGTTAACGCTCCTGTGCCATATGGGAAAAAATCAGAATTATGTAACCAATTTGTTAAATATAACCCATTATCAGTAGGTGTCCGATCACCATGTCTTAACACCTAAAATACAATCTTTTATATTAACTTTAAATTGTAGATAATGGTTATTCAGCTACTCAAGAATAAAAAAAAGATTTTAATGATAATCTTCGAATACGACATTTTAAGCTGTGCATTATTCAGAATTCGCATTAGAACAGAATTTTAAGATATCGTTACTATAAAGCAATAAACATTTTTTTTAATTAGTGTTATATTAAGAAACTAGATATACTTTACAATACACCGTGTTAACCGGGAACAACCGATTTTTTAAAATTAAACTAGCCCCCCGCCCCCTCCCAACTTACTATCGTGTGACAACCCATCGCTGTCTTCGATTTTACATATAAGGCACGCCTACTACTATTCAGGAAAACTTTATATCTTTGACATTGCAAAAACTGTTATATGTCAAATACTAATATATTATATTTTGACGAAAACTATAACGCATTCATGAAAAAAATTTTTCTTTCTATAATGGTCACAATATGACTATTTTTATTGTATTTAATCATTTACAATGCTTTTTTTAGATTTAACTTGCTAGAAATTATTTTACGTAAAAATGTTCATCGTTAAAAAGCTTTGGTTGTTGAAGTTCTACCGTTTTTGTATGCGATATTTCTGTATTAAATTAAATCCTATTAAAGAAGCCTATATTAACTATTTAAGAAGTGTTTACATCTTTAAAATCGTTTTTTTAGGTCTAGATTGCCAGGAACTTATTATATATGAAACTGGTGAATAGAAAAAATTTGTTTTAATGTTACCTATAACTTAATTAATACCTTAAAGATTACTTACTATGCCCTCTTTCACAGTGTAATTAATTATGGCATAATCGCCATATCAAAAGGGTGGTGCTTATCAAAAGGAGTTAGAACTATTACAAACTATACAAACTAGAATCATAAAAATAATAAACAAAAACACCTTTCAAACAACTATACCAGTAAGTCCGAAGCAACTATTTGCATATGAAAGCCTTCGACACAACTATTAGATCATTAAACAACAATATTCCAATTCATCTAGTATAACTATTGTTACGTGTGGATACACGAACGAATATACAAAGCACGAAATAAGCAAAGGGTCCGATTACAATATGACGCCGATTAGCAGAAAGCCGTGGCTTGTTGGTAGCGTCTCTGAGTCGGCGGCTCTGGTTCGATCCCAGGGTCCGTCACTTTTTATTAAAATATTATTTACGAGGAATAATTACTCGTAACACTATAAGAAAACTAATAATTCCACCAAAATATAGCAAAAAGCTAAGTGATAAGATATGCTATGTCAAAGCTATAGATATTTTCAACAGACTACCAAACGAATTTAAAATTCTAGATCTAAAAAAAATCCAATAATAAAAAGTTAAAAGAATGGTTAAGCAAAAATTGAATGATTGAAAAACTCATATTAATGTAGAATGTGATCAATAAAGCAATGAATTTTGCAGCAATGTAAGGATGAGAATTACACATGCAAGAAATAAAAATGCTTCGAATAAGAATTTCATGTATGCAAATATCAATCAGTTTTATTGACTAAAAATATATAATTTATTTATTAATACTTAAAAAGAAACAATATTTGCAATTTTAGTAGAATAAATCGTACAAGAAGAGGTTAATTAATTTCAGCAGAAGCATGTGCTAGATTTCTACTGAAAATTATTTTTAATACATTAAGTTTAAAAAGCTGTTTTTCCAAATTTTTATTTTCTCTGGCGTTTTTTTATTTTTCGATGGATTTGGCTGAGTATAGGACTTACGATTAGAGGAGTATCTGGGTGAAAATTCGTTTAGATCCGTCGAAATTTCGCTGGGATAATCGTAGAACTTGATTACATGTACAGACATACACATTTTGGATAACGCTTCAAATGGACTCATTTTGGGTGGAAAACTATTATTACATTATAAATCCGTTGTTTTGAGGTGTAACAATTTTTGCTCTGACAAAACTATAAGGCTCTCCCGAGTAGCGGTCGTGCCTAAAAAGTATTGAATTGAAAGTTTTAATCTTTATGTCTCGTAAAGTAATAACTGGATTATATCTTTTTAAATGGGCGTGTCTGTACTTTCACTATGACCTTGATGGTCGTATATAAAAAACAATAAAATAAAAATGAATAATATTTACAGAGTGTTATTAATTTTCGTAAATCATGTAAAGTAATATGAAACTTATTATGTTCCAGTAATATATTTTGTGTGGATACAATACAACTACCTTCATAATTTAAAAAATGTTTAATTTTACAGCAAAATAGCTTAAAATTTTTTTTTGTAAGCATACCTCAAACTTCTGGGATCATAGAAACTAATTAAGACCGTAAATATGTTCAAAGATCACAATACTTTTGTTTATCTACATTGTAACTATTATAATAACTTACTACATTTAATAATTTTAATTGGGGTTCGGACATACAATATTGTAGAAAACTTAAAATCAATATTAATATGTGTATATAAATCATCATGTTTTATTTATAATTTTTAGATAACTATTATGACCATAAACATGGATCATTTAACTTGAATCATGTAACTAGAATAAATTACTCGGTGAAAGTTTTACTTGCGGCGGAAGGTTGACCTGGAAGCAGATAAATGAATATTTTAAGATCTTTTATTTTAAATCAAAACCTTACAAACATTGAATTGTATAATGTTTGTAAAATATGCTTAAAGTAAACTTTATCATATAAGTATAAGTTATTAAGTAATATATGGTTTTATCATAACACTTGTCTTTTATTTAAATTTCTTGTAAAAAAATTTTTTTTATTTTAAACCATTTATTGTACTTATTAGTATTAATAAATGTACTATTAATATGCTAATAATAACTATACTATGAGCACGAAAATCTTTAATAATATAATAAAATTTCAGATAATTTTAACATCTGGCTTATCAAATTATTTTTCAAATTAGTCACATTTATTGTACAATTCAACAAGATTATAAAACGACTACGAATGCTCTCAAATATTTTACTGTTATTTTTTTCATATGGTCACTAAGTTAAATGCCAATTTTCTTGATATTTTGAGTTGATTTATTTTTATTCCATAATTTTTAAAAACAAATTCTTAATAAAACATTTATAATTTGTATACCTCACTGCCATTCAGATCATACTAATACGCCAAATGTATTAGAAATATTTGGTTTGAACACTAATATTTTAGTATCCCGTCATTTTATTATAAAAATAGCCATACAACAAAGTTAGACAACGTAATGAAACTACTTTGAAATAACACTAAGAATTTGACACTTCACGAATTTACACAAAATGTTGAGAAATATGGAGTTACCGGTTTCGTCGTCATAGTACAACTGACTGTAGAGCCGTGCGAGCCATGTGCTTTCTAAAGTTAAGAAATATTTTGACAGAGGGCGTTTGTATCCGCAAATCTTCTTACATGTTCTCTTTCGCATACATTGAAGAATATTAATAGGATTTTGGAGACGTTAGTGGCAATCAAATGCTAATTTTTTTCTTCAAATTTATATTAATTATCTTAATTAAATTATACTCATTCTAATAAAATATATTATTTAATTTTATAAATTTCAAGAATTTCACTAAAATATATTGATTATATTTTATTAATTTTAATAATTATTATAGTAGTCCCTAAGTATTTTCAGAAATTTTGTAAATTTAAAATAAACTATGAGAATATAATGCTATATATTTCGTTATCATTTATTAGCAACACAGTGATATCGGTCTAGAATTTTTACTTTCCAAAATCTCTTCGTGATTAAGTAGTTTGACCGCCGTAAACATAGCATCATCATTTTTTTTTAACATGAGATTACGCTAGAAGCCGTGTCAATTTGAGGTGGATCTCTACGGAATTCACAAAAATAAAGTGAGGATGGATCTTTTTCATTAAATAATTTCATTTTACTACGTATAAATTATTTTAGAATATTAATCTAGATTGGTCATAGACAAGTATTTAAGGATTAAAGTAAAATTTTAAACAGTAAAATTGAATTAAAAATTTAAAAATCGTAAGAAGCAAAAGTGACTTATTCTACAAGTGCCAATATCTATGTACTCGATTAATAATTTTTAATCAAAGAATTTTTTGTAATTCAACGTACTTTTCTATAGTACTGATTATTAGACATCATTCGTAATGTGACATAAATTAAATAGTGATCCCCGTTAAATTGACACAACTACTACCTTAAGCATATATATACATATATGAGGTGCTTCGCGTCATTTCTTAGCGTGATATAGGAGCAATAAATTATACTATTTCTATCTCATCCTGATGCTACTAAAATGTAACTAAAAAAATATTTTAGGCATTTCTGTTCTTTTTCAAGCTTTCCAATGATGTAGGTAGCTTTCCCAAAAAATTTTATTATCATATGTCTCAAAAAAATTTTTAATATTTTCTTTATTTTTGTTTATTTACTGATTTAAATAAAAATCTGAATATTTAATAAAAAAACATTGTACAGCAAGTGCTTACATTTCTTTCTTTAAGAAATGCAACGTGAAAGTAGATGCAGCACTGCTTCGGCACGCGATTAAGCTCGCAGATTTGGTTCGCCTGTATTCGTCAAAGAAAGCAACTTAAGCACTCTCTGAAAAATTTCTCCCATGTAGAAAATGCTTAGCTTTCGACCTGTATCATCAAAAAATAATGTTTATAGTTTTTAAAGACGACAAACGAAAATTTTGGAATAACTGTCTATTGAAAAGATAAAGAAAAAATATAAAGGAATCCATTATTATAACACAATTTTTTATACATTTTAAGGTAGTTTATGCCAAAACTCGTTTTATTACCATCTTTTCGGGCTTTGGTACACGTTTTCATTATAATAAGATAAATAAATGTGCCAAATTTCAAATCATTCTGACGCTTCAATTTTTTTTTTTTCTTCAGATATTAAGCTTCAAAATTACAAGATTCCCCGTCCCAATATGGTAAAAACAAACGTTATAAGTAAAAAAATGGTTCTTAACAACTGGATCAAAAACCAACACATAATAACTGATTATTATTTAAAACACATAAATTTTTTAATTTACGAAAATGGTTTACGTATATGGTTTACGTAAGTGATTTACGTAACGAAAAGTCCAAATTTGGCATGTACATATTTGCATAAATAGTTCACGTAAAAAATTTATGTAAATAATTTACGTATTTATTTTCAATACGGAATTAAACACAATTGGCGAGGATCTAACATCTCTTTTCCAAATTGTGTTTGTACAAAGTTAAGGATTTTCAGATGTTTGTGAACAGCCCGAGTGGAATGAGAGAAGCGGGGAGACGTGTCCACTACTAAATGCGCCGTTAGCAAATTGTTTTGCTCTCTCGCGCGAGTCTGTCTTTGTTTACATAGACGTCTGACGAACACGCTCTTAAGTATCTGAGTACAGTATAGTGGAGATCAGTCTTTGTTTTTAACTGCTTACGCGCTCCGTCGTATTCTGTCAATAGAATTGGTTGAGAACGACTGGGAGTCATAAACTACCTTAATAGCATAAACCCGAGTTAGAAATAGCATGATTGGCCGCACTGAGTGATTTGACGTGAAATGTCTCATGTAAATGTAGGTTGTTGTACGTTAACATTAATAAATATTGAATTTATCAGCATCAATACAATTTAGATTTGTATAAATCAAAGTCAATGATTACAGAATGTGTTGGGGGGGTGCCCCCCCCCACTCGCTCTACTCGTCAACCCCCAAATTTAATGTAGTAATACAAATAAAGTATAATGTTTGGAATAATTTCTATTTAATATATGTTTTTATATCATAATTCGAAATGTTTGTGTGTGTATATGAGTATATGTATAGATTCATCTCTGTAGATGCGCGTGTGCATGTATGCTATCTTTTCCACGCCACCTATGATGTAGATAGACAAGAGCGTTTTTTTGAGGTATCCCCTCCTATAATAACTTCTAATTTAATTTTTAGTTAAAATATAGTTATATAAAAAGTTTTAATTTAATGTAAAGTATTATAAAAAGGCCTATTCAGAGGAATAGGACTTTTTACAGATAAAATGAATGTGTTATAATTTATACATACTGTAAATGTTTAATATGCAATTGCTGTTGTGTACGATTTATTAAAAGTTTCTAATATAACAAACTATTTTTGTATTTTTTTTATGTGGAAGGTTGTTAAAATATTAATTTATTGTGCTTGGCGGTCGCAGAAATTTTAAAAAATCGCTCCTAGTCTCTTAGCTGATTATTCGTATAAATTATTACATATTTATCTTAAATAGTGTTAATTAATAATGTTCTTAAAAGGTCGTTCAAATTGAAGAATATTTATGTATTACATTTAGAAGTCGCTAAAAGCAGACCAGATTGTTCCTGGTAGCTGTATTAGCTGACCATTGCACTGAGAAAAAAAAGAGGCCAAAATCGCCGAAGTGCGGCTTGTGGGAATCACCGAGCTCGCTTATGCTGTAATTGC
>JAYJLV010082336.1:0-40934 GCA_036873485.1 Torymus texanus
TGCTAAATATAAAAATATACCATTCGTAGACGCTTGAAATATATTGCGGAGAGTTCATTTTATATTTTCGTAATTTTCTTTCTGTGTATACGTGCGTGCGTGCGTGTGTGTGTGCGCTTACTTCTTGTATATACATGGTACCCTAATCCAAGAGAGAGGTAAAATTGAAAATGAGTCGGACTGGTATAGAGAATAATATAAACGCATGTACCGACAAATAAGTTTTAATGCTGTGCTTTTAGTTTGATATTTTTTCTAATCTGCTGGCTATATTTAATTATTTGATTTTGTTATAATAAATATAATATACACTTGATAAATAAATGAGTACAAAGTATTATTAACAATAACAACAAAAAAATCAACACACGTCGAATTATTTTTAAAAAAATTTTACATTAAAGCATATTTTTACTACAGAAACTTTCAAGATGAATATAATTGGACGTTGGATATACCGAATTGGTTTGTACATTACCGGTATTACGATTTTAATTAATTCTTTCTAAAAATAACTATTTCATATTGATCATTTGAATTATCTCAGGAAAAATAGATCACATCTGCAGGTACTCTCGAAACCCTTATATCATTGACGATGAGCTCAGCGAGCTGTAAGCGGTGGCGGATCGCGCGGTACCAGTAGCAACGTCGCATGCGTATGTCCTGACGGATTCACATGTGTAACTCTAATCCGCATACTCTCGTCGTTTACCGCCGATGGCGTTCGGCAGTTACTGAGCATTGGCTCGTACTTGTTGTTCAGTAGGTACCTGAACTGTTGGGTCTAACAGGAAACGCATATACGTGAATATATAATAAGTATATATTATGCGTATAAGATCGCATTTATATATACCTGTTCGCTTGTGACTCCAATCGGTTCGCGACTGATGAGCCAGAGAACAGGCTGCGAAGGTTGCTCGTCGACGACGCTTGGAAGCGCGCCTCGATACATTAAGAAGTCATTGGGGAAGGGCCGCGTTAAGGCGACCAGTGGTTTCGGGTGTTCGAGCCGCGTCGAGGAGCCAGGGTCGCGGATACGTGGCAGCGCATCAATGAGCCATGTTAGCACAGGGTTTGGGCTTGCGTCAAGCTGGTTCAAGGAGACAAATTATTCATTATTTTCTTTGATTCTTGGTAATATTAAGTTAAAGTAGTTTTTATGTGAAGAAAATACTATTATTCCTGCTAGAAATGGTAACGGTTAGTTACCTATTGTCTTGTTAATTTTGTAGTTAAGAACGTTATTTCTATTTTTATTTGATGATTTTATTACTACTATTACTATGCTAATACTTTTATGTGCATGGTCTTATTTTGTTCAATATTGATTTTTATTGAAACCACCTGATTAATATATTAACTATAACATATCGTAAACTTTCCACCAAAGATACTAGTATATCATATATGTATAGTCGAGTTGAGTTTGACTACCGAGGAGCTGCTATAAATTAATTACCAGCTTGGTAATTTTTTCATCGACACCCGCCTACAAGATTAACTATTAAATTGAAACACCGACGTAAATTAACCGTAAAAAGTCACCCTTCCGATACCCTCTTTCATGAAGTATTAAAGCATCGACGATCCAATATTTAGACAAAGCCACATAACACAACAAGTCATTGGCCCTCACCATGAACAGGTACACGAGAATAGCCAAGCCATCGGTGTGTCTCTGCGCCTCGGTCTGCGCGCGGTACGTTGCTTTGAAGTACACGGCGTGCAGTTCCATTGGCGCGCTGTTGAATATTTAATTATAAAATATCGATCGATATCTGTATACCCTCGTGCCTCCCCTCAAGTACAAGGTCGCTTGTATATACATTATATATATATATGCTTTCTTGCACAGTTTCCACGTGCTATACGTTTATATCCTTTTGGAGGCTATTTTAGCATCAAGGCAACCGAGCTGGGGTATGTGTTTTTTCCGTAAACATTCGGTTTATTAATAGCAGCTATAAATACTCGGTGTATTGATAAAAATAAGGGAGGCTGACTTGTTATAACCACACAGCGTGGCATGTGAAACTGTGTTTATCATTGTTTACGTTATATTTTAGGATGTTTATGTGTAAACGTGAGTGAATCGTACCAGGCTCCATCAGGGCGATGTTCACTGCCACACATATCGTTTTCACCCCAGTGGAAGTGCAGTTGCGAAAAGACGTAGTTGTCAGATAACGGGCCATCGACGAGGTACGGACGTTCTGTCTGCCACTTGGCACTCAGTATCACTGAATAATTTTTCATTTTTATCGTTTCTTTCAGTATATAGTATAGTTAATTAAAAATATTACTTACGTCGACTGTAATTTACCATTCACTGATAAGAATCTTTACATCGGTCTTACAGTCTTATAAATTAAATTACTTAATATTATAGTATAGTATAATTTAGTATAGTTGAATAAAAATTTTTTTTTTTTAATAAAAAAAAAGAAACCTTCCGGTAGAAAGAAGATTGATGAGAAATAATTAAAAAAAACTATATTTTATAAAAGATTTCACAGCTCCTCATCGAGTTTTGATGATTTTTTTTTAAACTTAATTATATGTCTCTATATATACAATCACTCTACATAACCCCGTGCGTTCTATAAATCGGCCCACTTACCCGTGTACCCGGTGTTCGTGATCTTGATCTTCTTCGGCGCGACGTCGTGGTTGTACCAGACGAGCGGATTAAGCTGCACGCGTTGTGCCTCGCCGATGTTGAGCCTCGCGAGGGACGTATTCCACACATTGTGGCTTTCCTCTTCATCCTCGGTCAGGGCGGTTTCTACCTCGTCGGCCTCTATGTATGCGTAAGGAAGGGTATCAATATGCCGAATTTCACTGAAGAGAGATTACAGTTAAGTACCTGGGATGCCGGCGGTGCTCATGCTGTCCAGTGTCTTGATTGATGGCTCAGCTGATTTTCGATGTATATCGGGTACAGGGTTTAATCAAATGATAATTTATAGGTTACGTCAGTGATGAGAGATGGGGATTTTTGTAATAGAGGAGTTTGAGGTTGGAACTGATGCTCAAATGTAACGACGGGCGGTAAGATATTCAAACACTAAATTCTTCTTATGTACATCAAAATATAAATTACGTATATAGTGTACTTAGAAAAACAAACTAAATATTCTTACTTCTCTTCTTTCCATTTTCAAAAAATAAAGTCTTTACACATGAAGAAGCCGTTGCCTTAAACAGAAAAAAACCAGCCTCAATATGGACCACGCTCGAAAGATCGGCAAACCAAAATCCTTGTCACCCTGGTCCTTCGACCACCGTCCAAGACGAATCCAGGCGCCCTTAGCCTGCGATGGTCCTTTGATTTACGATCCTCCGCCAGAAGAGGATCGTCGACTAGCTAACTGGAGGCATTGGTTAGCCGATCGTGAACGTCGACAACGGCTGCTATGTGCTAAGCTCAAGCGTCGGCCGACCGAATTGGCGCTCAATGCCCACGAGAGGGTAAGAGAAAAAACAGAGACGAGGAAGTTACTGCAGACTGCCGCAAGGCGCGAGGTTACTCATCAGGATAGGTGAGGAATGGCAATGATACACGGAGAACAAATTTATATGTTAGCTTTACTTTTTTTATAAGAAAATTTACTTTTATTATAGTAACGCTGGGACACACTCGACATGGGGGATTTGTACTGTTTTAAATAGTAATTTTATTTTTTAAATATTAATTTTTCTTAGTTTTACAGCAAATTTTACTATTTAAAGTAATACTTTTTATTATTTTTGCAGCAATTAGAAAAATTACTATTTCAAATAGTAAAATTTTCTACAAAAATGTTGAAAATTAATATTTAAAAAGTAAAATTTGCTAATAAAATCTTAAAATTACTATTTAAAACAGTAAAAATCCCCCATGTCTAGTGTGTCCCAGCGCTACTATAAAAATAGTAAATTTTCTTATAAAAAGAAACAAAGTTTACAAATAAATTTCTCTCCGTGTAAATAATAATTTGCTTAACAGGATGGGACTTAACAGAGCAGAATATTTTTTTTAGATATCGTGGTAACCCGGCCTTCTGGCGGACTGCCAACCGCTTGAAGAAATGCAGATCTAATGAGGAGAAGGCAGATGACGTTGTCGTGTACGTGGACAGAGATGCTAGAAACTTGCCTCCTCAGGTGACAAGGGTTGCTCTACCGGATCGCATAAAAAAGGAGAAGAATCTCGTGGAGCCGGGCGCGAGTGGACCGGAAATAAACAGTAATACAATTTATGTGATGCCAACGTTATTTAATATAATTGTTACCTATTTTAATTAACAGTAAGATCGAGGTGGGACTGCGGAGACTATGCGCGAAATCGCGCGTCAGAACTGAAGCAGGAGCTGAAGTTCATTGAGCCAAAGAAGCCAGAAATGAATGATCTCGTAGTCATTGGTAAGAAGTTCCAGTGCGGAGATGGCCATGATCCCAAACACTTCATCCGTACTCCTGTGATAACTGTGACGGCAGAGGAGCTGAAAAAAAAGTTCCTCGAGAATCCTGACGAGCGGTTCGCTTTAAAGATCCAAGACCGGGAGTTTGTTCTCGAAGATGGACATCACTTTGAAAAGCTGACAGCTGAGGAAACAGCGAGACTAAAGGAGTCGAAGAAAGATATGAACAAGAAGAAGTACATTTATACGCAGTTCGAGAGTGACTGTGTATATCGGATTATGAAGAACCCAAAGTCTATCGTCTGGAGCCTCATTTTCCATTCGAATGGTGATGAACGTTGCGAGAGAACGTTGACGTTTGAGAACAAAGGTGCGAAAACTGTGAAGCTGGATTGGCGAAACGTCACTCCCTCATTCACTGCTCAACCGATATATGGCGATTTCAGCAGCTGTTTATTCTTCAACAAAAACCCTTTCGTAATCCCGCCGAGACAGAAGGTGAAGCTCTCCATATGGTTCCACTCGGAACGTGCTAGAGTGTACTCGGAGACCTGGAAAATCCTCGTGGAGCCAAAGGTGTATCCTAGCACGTTATTAGTACGGCTTTGGGGAACCTCTGATGGTATCGAGCAAAATCAGCGCGAGAGTCTTCAGCTCCAGGGTCTTGAAGAATGTTTAAGTCTGAAAGTTCGGGATTCGATAATACGAGATACTTTAGAGTACATATTTTTGGTTGCGACAAGTGAGCCCTGCGTACAAGATGTGCCATACGAGCTATTCTTCCTCGAACCCGATGTCTTCAAAGCTCGGAATCCTGGGCATTTCTACGACTTTGTCTTCGTCAACGATCTCAAGGAGATGTATAGAACTGTCAAAGGCGACGAAGAATGGAACCTCTGTTTAGTCGACATACGCTCAGAGCTTCTGTGTCTTGAACAGTCAGAAGCACGAGATAAGAATCTTCAACGTTTCCGACAAATATCAACTCAGCTTCTGCGACCTAAGGTCTTGTACGATCGGCCGAAGTTCTCGAAGCAGAAGTTGGTTTATAGATTGTTCGATACGTTTTTCAATGCTTTTGAAGCTGAGAGTGAGAGTATTATGTCTCGCTGCTTTGGATACGGCCATTCTGACAACGATATGGGCGAAGATGAAGATGAAGACGAGAACGAAGACGACGTGGATGATAGAAATAAGCGTCAGGGGAGAGAAAAGGACGAAACGATGTACCGCGAGGTTTTCTGCGTAAAGATTTATGGTTTGCTGTGCGAGACTCTTGACAAGATATCCGATGTTATGGAATATAAGGATTATTTAAATAAACACACAATCGACTGAAGTTTTTTTTGTCAGTTTCCCTTTATTTTACTCTTTTTATGAAATTATTGTTACGTTTTATTTTTAATTAAATATTATCTACAGCGGCACCGCCTTGTAAATCTTCCTGTCATTGAGCAACTGCATCTTTCGTCTATTATCCCTTATCGGTTTGCCTTTCTGGTTCTCTAGCTTCCGTAACTCGGCCATCTGTAACATTAACACCATCATCGTTGACCAAGTGGCTATTGATTTCTTTTCTTATAAAGTCACCTGATCTGCACGTATGGGCAGAATACGAGGGAATATCAGCCACATCACGCACTCCGGATTGCTGTCTCTATTGAAGGAGCCCCGGTAGAAGTAGTACGAGTTGCAAGTGGTAGCCTTTCGAATCCAGCGCAAGGAATCTGTGATGAAAAAGAAAAAAAAAACAAATGCACCGCCTTTTTTTATCTTATTTTAGAAAATTAAAAGTAAGAATATTTTTCACCAGCTGCGATTTTCTTCGTCGAGTTTACTTTTGTCACATGTTGCACGTTATCGGTGATCTTTTCTAATGTTGAGGATATTTTGTAATCGTCGTTATTGTCTCTTACCTATAAACATGAAAATAAACCGTTACACTATTAACTTTGATCAAATAATTATAATGAAAATAAGATTGCATCGAAACCGTCCAATATTAGATAACACGAACAGCACAACGACGGTATCATTCAGTAGAGCAGGACTCACCAGAAATAAATAAGCCATAATACAAAGGCCGTCCTCGTGCTTCAGACACTCGTCGAACGTTCGATATGCTCGATTCCAGTGCACCGCGTGCGCCTCCATCGAAAACCTATATACATGTACGTATACGTGGTGGGTTTGGAAAATAAATTCTATGCAGTACGTGCGCGCGAGTGCATACGTTACGTAAACTTTCGGTCCTGTGAATAATTTATGTATAGAAACCTTTACGGACCGTGATATAATACGTAACGAGGTTCGCTTATCATCACATATATATATGTATATAACGAAAAGTTTTCATTATATGTCTTTGACGTAATTTACCACGTGCCATTGATGGTATGCTCGGAACCGCAGCAGTTGTCCTCGCCCCAGTGGAAGTGCGTGTTGTGAAATTCATACTCACCACGCAACGGGCCGCACTTGATGATAGATGGTATTCTGTCGCCTTTCAGATGAACTCTGACTATGTAAATAAAATAAAGACATTTTTGTATGTTCTCTTCATATTGGTGTAACTTTCTTTTTTAAATTAAACATATCCAACGGTCATGTCCAGTGTTCATGAGGATAGCTTTGCCGTCGTTAAGCCAATGCCCGATAATCGTCAAAGGCGGCAGGTGTACAGGTTTTGCAATGTCGTCACGTATCTCGATAGGCGATTGTTTTCTTCTGGATACAGCTGAGGGAAATTGTAAACGTTTTATTTTATGGATTAGTCGTTTAAATCCAAATGTTTCACGGTTTACTTTTTAATTCGTTTTCCGTTGCCATCTGTAAACTTGTTTAATTTTGCGTCCGAATTTTTGAGAAACAGGTAGACTTGAATTTTGGTTAGAGTAATTTTTATTGGAACCGAATATTGGTTATGTTACTTTAATGTTATGTTATCTTATACATGTAAACAAACGACAAACGAAGCGTATGTATACACATATAGATACGCGCAACAATTAATCTTCGACAGCGTAGAACACTTTTCTCTCGTGGATTCCCTGCAGCTCCCTATAGTTTTGTATGATACACTCGCCTTTGCTATTGTAAAGATTTCTAAAGGCTTCTGCCTATGGTAAATGGAAAAAAGCAAAAAATACCATTGAAAATCCAGAAAGCATTTTCTCTTTCATTTAACAATTTTAGAAAAAAAAATGGGGTTCACTTGTCTCGCTGATATTCTAACAGCTCGTGGTATGACGATCCAAGTGACGCATTCGGCGTACGGGTGAATGGTAAGCGAACCGGTGTATGTGTAGTAACCTGGCTGAGAGCAGACGTCCGCTATCCACTTGAAACAATCTTTGTAACCACATACATTTGGCGTTATTCGCGTAAACTCAACGTATATGACTGATTCTATAGATAATTTACCTGTTGCATCTCGAAAAAAAAAATTAAAAAGGCAACCTTATTAGGTGGAGCTTTTCTTGTTCGTTAGGCCTTTGTGAATGTAAAAAAATATGTAAGCTTGATTTGATAGTAAACTATTGTACTAATAATAATTCCATTTATAAAAAGTTAATAAAAACAGCTCTATTGTTTGGTCCTGAACCGTTTCACCAAAAGAAAATTTAATATTATCTTTGGAAAAAATAGAAAACTAGAAATCAGGAGCTTTACAGATCATTTTTCAGTATTAAAAAATATTTATTTCTTAAGAAGTTACCAAATGAGCGCTACTTTTAATTACTTTTTATAAATCGAATTATTGACAGAAAAAAAGCCATTTCATCGAGCTTGTACATATTTTTTTACATTCCGAAAAATTATGTTCAACAAGTGTACCTTCAGAAAGAATTTTTAATTTTTTTTCAAGACGTAAGAGGAAAATTACCAGCTATTGATCATATTATACATATGATCGAATCACGCGAACCTCGATCGATAGCCGCGCTTCTACCGGCTGTTTTCACTCTTGGCAGGTTCTCCGCGATGCAAGCAAAATTCGGATTATCGGTCATGCTAGGACAGCCAACAACCTGTAGGAGAAACGAGACGATGGCAAGACCGTCGATTTTGTCGTAGCACTTGTTCAGCGATCCATAAGTCGCATTCCAGTGAACAAGTTGCATCTCCATGGTAAACCAGGCACCCTGGAGGCTATGCTCGGCACCTCGCGCGTCGCTTGGACCCCACCGGAACTGCGCCTCGGCGAAAGGGTACTCCGCAGATTCCCCAAGTGGTCCGCCACGAAGGAGTACCGGCTTGTAGGTACTGTCGCTGGATTCGGATGGGGTGGTTGTAGTAATACCTCCATTCAGCTCGATTTTAACTTTCAATTAAAAAAACCGAGAATAAAATATTCAAATTTAGTAAATGTAACATTTTTTATGCAACATTTTGAAATCAAATCTTTTTAGTATTCAGAAGAATATTATGTGTATTTAGAAACGTACGTCTTGATGTTTACACTTTAGTCGTACGCAAGTTTGATAATAACCTGTCGTTCCCGTATTGATCAATCGGGCGGTCCCATTGCATGATAAATGTCCTTCCAAAAGCAAGGGTGGAAACCGGGCGTGCAAAGTGTACATGCTGTTCAGATCAACCGGCGACTGGCTCCATTTTGGTAAGCCCGTAGTCGAAGTGTAGGTTGCTTCTCCCTCTAAGCAATTTTTTTTTTGTTTCATCAATTACTCGTAATATTAAACATATACAATAATTATAATCATTTACTTTTTTTCGATTTTTTATACATTTTTCTGGACAAATTTTATCCACGAACAGTTTATCAGACTAAAAATTTTTAATTCAGGTTATACAAAGTTAAACACGTGCAACGTCTGTTGTCAACATTGTATACACAAACGATCGAGAATATGCGTCAAATTTCAGTCTGTTCTCCAGGCCCAACCGAAGCTAACGTCACATCTTTTGAAAATGAATCCTCACCCATCGCGTCGGTCTCTCGAAATCTCCCGGTAATGCCGTACCCGCGTCCCCTCATCAGCAACTCCTAAAATTACCAGTACACCGTACCATGAATTTCTCTTTAATCGACGCCCTCGTGTTCCTCGGCAGCACGCTACTCCTAAGTAATACTCTAATCATCGTTATCCTAACCCCTATTATCACCACTTCACGCTAATTCTCACAGCGCTGTTGTTGATGGAACTGCTGGACTGGAGCTGCATCCTGGCGGCATTCGACTGCCCTGCGCCTACGAGCGTCACCTCGGTCTTCCTTTACGGTGACGCTTGCGGACCCAAATCCTGGAAACTCGCCTACCCTGAGGCCCGAGGCCGTGAGCAGTCCCCTATAAATATTATCACCAGGCAGGCGGTCGTACTAGCGCCCTGCGAGCCTCTCTTGTGGTGTGGCTACACTGAGGAGCCGGTCAGCATGAGCATAGCCAATGATGGGAATAGAGGTATAGGCAATTTTATCGATTTTTTTTTCTTCGTATCCCTTTTATTGTTAATTTTTTTAATTTAAGATTTCTTTATATCGACAGTCACGAGTGGAATAAGTTTATAAGTAGTATGATAACATGTCCTTTTATACTGTAAGTACACAGAGAATGTCCAGGAACCTCATGATTTATTACGTATTTAAATGATCTTCTTTTGAAACAACCTTCAGCATACAAAATATCGCCAAGTAAATATGAAACAAAGTTAACAAAAATGTATCCTGCATCTTTAGATAAGCTTATGAAAAAGCTTCTTTCAATAAGCTTTCGAAACCGAAACAAACCTATAGACAATCCGCTTGGAAAATGATATATACATATATAAAACAAAATAAAACCTATATAAATATTTTTGTAAATAATTTTTAAACTATATAGTAATATTATGTTATATTCGAATTCCCAGTGATACTTTTTGGCTACTGGCCAACTTCCAACCGACCGACGCTCCAGGGCGGGCCGCTTCACGGTGTCTATGATTTCCGTTGGGCGCAATTCCGTTGGGGTCCGGCTGACGATGAAGGCTCCGAGCATAGCCTCGATCACGTACGGCATCCCCTCGAGCTCCAGCTCGTACACGCGAAGCGTGGCGTTGCCAGTACCCAGGACGCGGCGGTGCGCAAAGTTCGCGATGGATTTACCATTGCCTCGTTGTTCTTTCAGGTATACTTGGAAATTATTTATTTCAGCTATATTGGAAATTGTTGTTTTGGTAGGTTTAAGGGGAGGAAAGTGCGGCTATAGATGTGAGGGATCGAGAACAATAATCAAATTAAAGTTAAAGAAATCCAGGGTTCGGAAGATATATTTTTATATATACAAGTAAAAATAGAAAGTACGCTTTTCTTAATATTTTTTGCCTTTTTATATAGTAAATAACAGTTTTAGTTCAAATGTTAAGTCCAGAAATTCTTTATATATTTTAAACTAACCAAACCAAATTTAAAAAAAAATCTTCAAAATCTTTATTTTACTACCTAGATAACCAACAATGATAATCCCTACCTCGACCACGTCATAACGAACCTATGGCGAGTCTCGCGTCCCGGTGCCTCCGTCCAGGTAGCCGCGTTCCCCCTCGAGTGGCTTTTCCCCAGCTTCGAGCGCAAGTATTACACGTACAGCGGTTCACTGACTCAGCCGCCTTGCAGCGAGGTTGTTACATGGATCGTCAAACCTGAGCCCCTTGCCATTTCCTCCGCTCAGGTATACTTCACTGAATTCTTTGTTTTTATTATAGTTGGTAAAACTTTAGAACTGAGAATTAATTTTATGATGGGTACGCCATAGCTTGCCAAGTTCCGGATGGTGTGCTCGACGGAGGGTCCGATCCTGGCGAATTGCAGGCCCGTGCAGAAGCTTAACGACCGCGAAGTGTACTACTACGCGTGAAAGTAGCTCTCAGTGCTGATAATTCTTTTGTATGGTATTGATTTTATTTTTTTACTCGTCTACAATAAAAAAAAAGGAAAATTTTTGTTGAGTGTTTAAGCAAAAAGAAACTAAATACTCCACAGAGAACGATATCTTTATTTGCACAGAATTGTTTTTACATTTTTTTCGTACATTTAGAGTGACGGGTCGTGACGTTGTCAGGGCCGCGTCAGTTTTCCTTGGCACAATGTTACTCTCGTTTTTATTATATGTTTTTTTTTTACTTTTTGCTTTCATCTACTTTACACCGTATCCTAAATAGATATACACAAATGGACGACTTTCTTGACCTTGGTCATTGCTTGTACCCTGCGCACTTGGCACACACACGCACATACATATATATATAATTATACGTCTCTATCTACGATAACGGTTTTTTTTTTCTTTTATATATCTCTCGTTTCGTGTCTTCTTTATTTTTTTTTTGTTTTTCCTTGTTACCTTCTCGTCAACTGAAAAACATGTGGAATATCTTAAAAAATATATAGTAAATGCAACGAATACCACCTGCGACAGCGGAGAAATACAGTCAGTATGAAAAATAAATCGCTTAGCGACTCGTGTACGTGTAATGAATATATATATATATATATATATATATATATATATATACATACATATATATATATTTATCTCTGTTTTTTTCTCGTTGGCACATGCAATTTTTTTTTCTTCAATGCGATCGGATATTTACAATAAGAATCACATTTTGTTTTAGCTCTTTCTCTCTCTTCTTTGTTTTTTCGCGCAAAAGTATACAGCTTTTTGGCATCTTTATCGAAAGCTAATAGCACGTTGTTTTTCAACAATCATTGAAAAGCAAGCTTACAAATACATCGTACGAAGCTTGAAACAGTAGATACATAAGTTATTCGGTGAATTTTCAAATGACATAAGGTATATTTCAATGTGTTGCTTTTTACAACGTAATACCTAATGTAACAAATGCTATTACGTTTTTATTCCTTATTTATACACTAAATTTTTAAAAAGTCATTTTGCTTAAAGTCACCTTACTATAATTGAAGTTTTCATCATTGAACATATTGCAGGAGATACGTTCGTTATTTTTAATTCGTCTTGTTTTGTTTTACCTTTCATTGTCACGTTAAAAATTTGAATGTATATTGTTTTATAAATACACTTCCAAAGGAATATAATTCATTTAAAATTTTCTGAGACAAGGTTTAAAATTGGTTTTGACATTGTAAATATTTATTTATACCGAATGCATCCTTTCAGCGAAAAAGATTTAAAATCGACGAAATTTTTATAAAAGTCTTCAATTTTTTTCAACTGAAATCGTACGTTGGTCAATTTTCCGTATATTGTCATATTGTACCTCCTTTTTGTGTTAAAACAGTTATGATATTTTACATGCGTTGGGTCTTACTTATAGAGCTGTTCTTATACATTAAATAATATCAAAGATTATTTTTTTTAGAAATTTTTTCATTGTGAAAAATCGTCTAAAAAATTTAAAAAACAATACTATTAATTGTTATAGGAAATATATAATGATTATAAATTGAGTTTTTCTTATTTTTAATATTTAAATATACGTAAATAATATTTTTCATGAAATTGTATAGTAATATTTGTTTATGAAAAGTAAACAAAGGTAATTTATCAAATAATTCTGATCTCTCTGAAAACTCTTAATTATATATATATATATATAATATATATATATATATCATTTAGATATTCAATTTAACAAATAGAACCAGTAGGTTTTTATAGATAATGCCAACATGCTTCTATATTAGTCAATTTTCTTTAGATACGATTAACATTGAAATTAACATTTCGTAGTCCCTTTGTATTACAACAGTAAAAGGCCTAAACGTAGACGAATGCACGTGAATCCATATAATAATGTTCTGCAAATGTTTGCTTGCATCTCCGAAAGATGAGACTTTGAGTGAACATATCATTCGGGAGCATACAAACTTTGATGATGGAGAATCTGCCTACCTTCTTCCTCATACCAACATTCCAGTTTTATCTATGATAACATCTCGATAAAATTTTCGTTTAAGTCAATAATAATAGTAATATCCTAATTACATAAGGTACAGAGCTTTAATTCACGTGCTAGTTTAGATAAAACTAGAACAATCTCATCACGATGCCTTACTGATTACCTAAATAAGCGTTCTCGCGTTATCTTTTTTTTTATATATATATAATATATGGTTTTTTTTGTTATCTTTGGTTCGACTATCTAAGGTACGCCGTTACCGACGTTGAACACAATTATAGAGAGTTACGTGACTTTCGCGAGCTCTCAGGCTCGTGTGCGTCGCAGACATATACTTCTCCGACCAAAAAAAAAAAAAAAAATACATTGCGTAGATCATAGGTTCGAGTCTTGAGAATGTAAAATTTTTCACAAACATATACATATTTTTTTTCTTTTTCTTCACTCGACGTTTATCGCCATGACGATCGTTTTTTTTCGCGCATTATGGAACTCGCGCAAAATTCATATTACAAAATTTCGAGTCCCGAATGAGAATTTAACATTTTTTACCCACACACACATACACACACACATCACGTCTGCGTTAAAACATATCGTCAGCGTATACATATTACTCGTTCAGCCCGCAATGAAGATATTAATTTGATATTCGCAGTGTGTGTTTTATAGGTACACTTTTGAATTTTGCATAAGAATACAAGAATTCACGGGCTATATTATTCAAAACGCGCTTCTTATAGCGCCAGATGACCAAACTCGTTCTCACTCGCAGTTTACAAAGCAGCGATGTAACGAGCATGTGTGTAATGTGTATTATATATAGTCGCTCGACAAATATCGCAGCGGCGTTCCGTGCAGGTATTATATATAATATATAGTGGACTTTGTACGTTGTGCGGCGCGTATAGGTTCTTAATACACGTTTATTACATACCTCACTCTCACTTTCTCTCTCTCTCTCTCTCTCTCGCAAGGTACTCACAAAACGTCGACGTTGTACGTAACATCAACTTCAGTCACACACATATTGGCTGGGGGATTGGGGGTAAAGATCATTTTAGGCTCGCTCTCTTTCTCTCTTTCTCTCTCTCTCTCTCTCTTTCATGCTGGATATAATAATAATCATCATCATCATCATCATCAGAAGTACATGCGGAATTCGCACTCGCGGTCCTCGTCGATGCGCTGCAACGGTTGTTGCTGCGTATTCTTAATCATCTACCTGATGCTGCCCGAACGATGGACGCCGCCTCCACTGGCACGGCGTTGCTGTTGTTGCTGATGGTGATGGTGAGACGACGACGAAGACGACGACGATTGCTGGGGTCATCCGTTGTGCATGTCGCCGATAGACTGGCAGAGACACGCTGACGTTATAATTCCCAGGGCCTGTGGAGTGTTAGAGTAGCGATGTGTAGTAATACTAGTAGTAATAGTAATAGTATGGTGCTTTTGTCGGGAGGGTAGGAGAGGGTTTTATTGATGTAGAGATATGAAAGAGAACAAACTTTCAACGTTTTTATCTTTATTTAAAAAAAGAAAATATTAAATGACTTTTCTTAAAATGGTAACTATTTCATTTTGGAATGTCTTAAATATGATTTCAAAAAGAGAAAATAGAACGGCAGAAAACGAGCTTTATGAAAGTTTATAAAGCTAAGTAACGAAAATGCACCAAAATATGCATAATGTCAAATAGGAAATTTCACGAGTTTAATAGTGTATTTTCGTTGTTCAACTTTGAACTTTCATAAAGGAACTTTTGACTGAAATCAATATTTTACAATTTTGAACAAAGCAAATAAAAGCTTATTTTTACTAGTTTGATTATATTTTTTTTAAACGATATTTCTGACATTTCAATATTGAGTAATATTCAATATATGCCGTTCTAAAAAGTACCGTTTTTCAAAACTTTTTTCAAAATAAAATTAAAATTGTTGAGTTTCTTTTATCGTTATGGTCTAATATTACGACTTTTTACGTAATTCGACAACTAAATATATATCCTAAAGTTTGAGCTAAATCAGTAATCCTAGTTTCTTTTGAAAAATAGGAGGAGGAGGTTTGAGAAAATTTTAACAGAACAGATAAAAAAAATCTATCAATTTGAAAATCAATTAACGGAAAATTAAAAATATACTAAATTAATAATTTTACATTCACCAGTAATTATTTCCATATACAATACTTTAAAAAAAAAACCTCTATAGAGTTGTCCAATGTTTGTATAATACACCTCTATACCACGCACCAATCAACCAGAAAAGTTCAAAAATAACGATTCGACGAAAATTTCAAAATTAAATTCCAAGCCATCTCATCAACTCTCCTGAATCGCATTAGCAAAAGTTTTCAACTAAAGATACACATATACATTGCTGTAAAAAGGAATGATTACATTACCTGGCCAAGCGCCACCACCAGTCCGAAGCCCATAAGGACGAGGGTGTCGTACTGCAGATAGCCCCGTATTTTCCCGAGGCAGCCCTGAAACGAGAAGATACGCCGCTTATACGTTTTAATGCTCTTATATAAACACACACACATACATAAGCGTAGAAGAGGGTTTTATATATACACTCTTCGCTTGTAACATTCGCAAAGCGCTCGGGCAGACTCTTAATTAAAATTACGGGTATTATATAGTATATAAGTATACACATAGTTATATAGCTATTAAATTTTGAGCTCGTCATGTATATACGTACCTCAGTATGCCTGAAGCTCTTGTACACTGTGGCATCTTGCGATTGGCATGCAGTCTCGTCCTTAGGTTGCGGATAGAGCCATGGTTTTTCGTTCTACAAGTAGCCGTGATAAATATTTATCCTCGCCAAGCTCCAATGCCGTTCGTTTCGTACGAAATCAAAATTTACTCACGTTTTTATAGAACACTCTGGAGATGACGCTCATCGGGCTTCCGGTGTTCTTTGCCTGTAAATGACAAATATTTCAACGTATATATATAAAATAAATAAACTTTGTGGGTTACCACGTTAATCAAACGTTAAATAGAAATTTCATTAAAAGTACGATTATATTTTTAACGTATTTGTGGTAAATATTTCCACATCGTATAGTTATATGAATTATTCCTTGATAATATATATATATGTATATATATAATACCTCGGTGTCCTTGAGAACACAACAGGTAAGTGGCACCTGCCGCCGCGTACCGGATATTTGGCTGTCCCGCCACCAGGCCGTGCCATTATAATCCGCGTCGCTGTGGATCCCGCAGCAATTGAACTTGAATAAAAAAGTCATAATTATAAAAGCAAAGATTCGATAACACATGTACACCAAATACTTTAGTTTTCTAATATGTACATACCTTGTATTGGGCATAATCGAAGCTATGGCTGAACGCGACGTCGCTCGTCGCGTCATGGCCGTAATGACTGGACAGTCGTTCAGCCAGTCTAGTCTCTAAGCCTGAATGCCAGCGGTAAGTCATTACACCGAGGACCGTCGCCATCGCCAACTCCGCCAGGATCAACGATATCAACATGCTCATGTACTGTGAACGTAATGGATCACATTATTTTTCTCTCTATAATGTTTCAGCGCGTCGTGTGCTTCTTTAATGAAGTTTAATTTTGTCGTATTCAAAGCGACTAGTAAGCCAATCGATATACAACCGAATTTCGCAAGCATATATAATGCTTTAAAGTAGTTATATATATATATATATATATGAATCGACCGCGCGTATCCTCTATCTTTGTCATTTTTTTCCACCACCTGGTTTTCAAAGTGCTCCGGTCCTTTGTGGTAGCGACGGCGGGGATAATGGATTCGGATGAAATGAGATCGCTCTTGGCGCGTTTATATATAGCGTTGCAGGCCGAAAGGCTTTCACGTTGCGGCTGCTGAGGATTCGTGGTTATCCATGTACTTTTGTTACTTTTAATTCGTATCTGCGTTATTGTAAGGACCGAAATTATAATCGCGCGTAAAAAGGTATTTTTCAAGCCGGACAAACCCCATGGTTTCATACATTAAAACAACGAGGTGCATTAAGCTGCAACTTATAGCAGTCACAGTAAACACGTTGTAAACGAGAAAAAAGAAAAAGAGAAAAAAGAGTTTTATTTTGAGCTCACGTGAAACCGGGGATGGCTTTGAATCGTATTCAAAGAATCAGTCGCGACGAAAAATTGAGTACTGAATTCGTTCCTTTTAACGCAATAATTATCGAGGGACGAAAATAACCGCGGGAATCCTTGAACTACTTGAATAACACACTACCACGCCGCGGGTTCTAGTGGTTCGCTACTGCTGCGCTGTGACGCACGCATACGCGCGTGCTTTTAAATAAAAGAAATTTCTCTCTGATTTACGCTTTCGAGTGTCATAGCACGAGTATTTTTGCGCGCTGCGTAAAATGCGTTTTTATCGATCGATCGGCGGGTATATGCTTGTCCTGAGCTAAAGAGTTGAGTGGGTATCGTGATCATTTTTGTACTTGTATGAAGGGTGATTTTTACGGCCAGATGGTAAAGTGTATTATATGGGGGTCTAATGAGTATTTGAAATTCGGTTGAATTTTCGACAGTTTTACTGTAGGTATATAAATATGTTTTTCTTTATACAAAGCAATATAAAAGAATGATAGATTATAGGTAAATACTTGAAAATACACGAAAACTATGAAAAATGTAAAAGAAGGTATGGAACTTTACAATATTTTTTTATTTTAATGAAGAGTTGGTCTTCTTTCCGTTTGAGGTCTGATTCTATAAAGTTAACAAATGATGCGTAAATAATTGTAGACACTGCCAATCACTTAGTGTCCGCGTTATCAATGATAACGCATGAACAAAAAAATCATCAACAAGTTGTCGATAAACTGATTTTATTGACAACCTAATAGCTTTGCTCAATAACGCCACATATAAACTGCCGTTAACTCGCGTAAACCTTACATCATCGCTTCCAAAATGATGCTATTATTTATAGTGTTCAACACGGTTTATCGTACTGAATTTATAATGTATAACAAAATTTCATTAATATTATTTCTCTTATTAAAAAACTTTCAATTAAAATGAATTGAAATAAAGTTTATTATATTTTTTTACTTCCACTATTGAGAACTTCCTAGACAATAAATGTAAATATTAAATAATATCAATGATCATCATAACACGAGTGAGTTGATTATATCGGAATAAACCATAATTACTTTATTCGTATAGCAATGATGCAATACGTGTATAACATCATATACAAAAATTCCATCCGAATTTAAACACCGCTTCGCGTGTAATAATTATTTTTGTAGTAAAAAATAATGACAGAAAAATATAGCCTTAATGGTTTGGTTCATAATTTCTTGGTTATAATTACTTGGTTACACGATGGTATATTATAATACAACTTGTTCCGAAAATGTATGTTTTACTACATATATTTGGATAGAGTGGAAAATTCTAAACCGAAAGTTCCTTTATCATTTTTTGACATAATAAGTAGTTTTTTAATTCCTAATGTATTAAAAATTAACGATTTTGATACATTAGGGATTAAAAAACTACTTATTATATCAAAAAATGGTAAAAGAACTTTCGGTTTAGAATTTTCTCTTCTATCCAAATATATGTAGTAAAAGATACATTTTCGGAACAATTTGTATAATTATACGTTCGCCAAATAAACATGTATTATTATACTCTAGCAGGTTTAAATGACGTAAATTGAAGTTAGTCAGCGAGTTAAAATAACGCATACCCACGTTCTATACGTTAACTCAATAGAATCGGAGACCTCAAGAGGAAGATGTTTTTTTTCGTTCTCTTCTGTAATATACTCACCATGGCGAGTACACAGCGGCTCTCGCGTAACGCCGCCCGACATCCAAAGAAGCCAACGGTGAGGACAGTGAGTCCAAGGCCAAGGAGGCAATAGGCCAAGAAGTAAATCGTCTCGTGGGGTGCGGCATCTGCGGTGAAGAGGTTCAGCAAGTGGCCCTTGCTCGGTTCCATCAGCAACCAAGCGCCGCACACCATCACCGTGCCGCCCGCCAGCTGAATTTTTTGTTTTTTTTTTTTTCGTTTTATAACTCGCAAAACGCGTTGTACTTTGGTTTTGTAAAAAGGGTTTGTGTGGTATATGAAGGTAATAATAAAGCTGAATTTAGACAGTATGACTTGGACGTTTTTGCAACAGTGTAGTAATTTTGGAAAGAAATAGTCCCGAGGGAAAGCTCGTCTTCTTTGGTTTTATTTACTTTTAAAAACTTTACATACATTTCCACAAACACTGTGCAAATCGCGTTTGCCAAAACAATTCTTTACAATTTTTTTTCCCTTCAAATAAAAAAAAGAAACTATGTCACAGAGCCTTCTTCCTTAACGGTTGCAGAGAATTTTCTCTCCCCATTGTATGATTTGCATAAAAGAAAGCAACCCAAGCTCAAAGAAGCGCAGTACAGACACGAGCGCTAACATCAAGTCCATTTCCATAGATCTACCAAAAAACACATTTATGAAAGCTACATTCAGTCGCGGCCGGATTTTCGCGCGAACCTTATTAAAAATCCAAGCGTTATAATCGCGAAAACACCCACGCGACTTCTTCTCTTTTATATATTTACACTCCCCGTACGCCTAATTAGTTTACAGCCGAGGTCTGGACGGAATTCCCAGCAAAACGTTCATGCGCGCGCGTACTGAAGGTAAAAAGAAGTTACTCTACGTGCGCCCATGTGCTGGTATCTTCTTTGACGAAGACCGCAGGGGGATGCATTATACGCCTGTGATTACGCGGTTACGCGCACTCCTGAGAACCGCTTTGATGGAAATTCCAGCTCGTAGCTAAGGTATTCGGTGAATATATATGTATATAGGGAAGTGGAGAAGGAATTAATTTCATATCTTAAGCATGAGTATAATGAATATATAGAAATGTTCTTTGTCTTACCCATATTAGAAGGTTGAACGTGAAGAGGGCCGCCTTCAGGTACTTCATTGTCGTCAGTATTCGAGCGCTTCAGTCATGAATCTAAAACAAGATTTTAACAAAAACATACATACATATACACATACAGATACATGTATGTATATACAATCCGTTTTATTATCAATCCACGAGAGCGCAGCCGTAATCGAGAGGATTCATCAAGGAGAAGAGCTTCAGCGCATGGCACATAGCCAGAAGCTCTTAAGTAGTTCTCTCTCTCTCTCTCTCTCTCGCTCTCAATATCGTCGCGAACGGACGGACGGCTGGCTTATCGTTTCGCAAGGCGCAAATTCGAGGCGGTGCCGGTGCTTGGCCTCGAGGGTAATGAATAAGCTCATGCTGCCGACGGGAATAATGTCCAAACGTGTGTGTATGTATATATATATATACACACACACTACTACACCTGACGCTCGTTTCTGACTACAGTCGATTAAATACTGATGCCACGAGGGATCGCTCGATCGTTCTTGTATATATATATATATAGTCTTGTTTGTCGATTGTAATTAGTTTGGTAATGAGGAGGAACGCGAGTTTTGTTTGATCCTATTGGTAGCGCTTTGGGTGCGTCGCTAATATATAAGTATAGGTAACGATCGGTTCGTGTACATGTAATAGGGTTTAGTGAGGTTTTTTTTTACGCTGCTTAATGGAAGATTTGTTGCTCGTAAATCGCTGTAAGAGGTTAGTTACGTATACTACTCTCGGTTTGCGATGTCAATATAGCTGTTTATTTCTTTGATGGAAAAGTTAACGACGTTGCACGTACAAGGAGAGTGCATATACTACGAGAACTGAATTTTATTAAGGGACTCTGACAGTAGTCGTTTTCTGGTATTTGAAAATTAAATTCACTGCTTATTATAATTCTGTCAAATAGGGTATTTTTCTTGATATATGAGCAATTAATCTAAAATATACTTTATTTCGTAAAAAACAAAATAACATCTCTGACATTAATTTTAGTTTTGTAAAAAATAGTTTTTAGGCTGTCAAAGATAATGTAAAAATATAGTTAAAAATTTTCCTTTTTTTTTAAACGACTAAATATTTTCTAAGAAATTAATGATTTTTAGCCATACCTGTTTACTTTTATAATTTGGCTTTTAGAGTACATACATTTTTAAGAATTAACTGAAATATCAGTAAACTAATCATTCAATATAAGCTGATCATAAAAGCTTTCAGATGCTCATTCATCTTCCTAAACCCGAGTGAAACGCGACGCCCAATGAAACCAGTAAAAATCGATCTTCCTTATCTTCCTCTCGACGTCTTTGAGGCCGCGACGACGACGACGACAAAGAGGCAGGCGTTGATTAAAATTTAATTAAACGAAATGGCCCGTTCGTGTTTTCTCGCCCGCTTTTTTTAATGAGCGCGCGAGGCGCTCGTCCCCGGGCTAATTTCGCTTCTGCGCACGCGAATGGGAGAGTGAGAAAGAGAGGAAGAATGGGGTTTGAGAAAAGCTTGTATGTTCTTATGACCGTTTCTTTTTATTCTTTATTTTTTTTCGCCTTCTTTTTAGAATTTACAGAGATGTTATGTTTTTTTTTTTTTTTTTTTTTTTTTTTAACGAGTATAAAATGTTTACAGACGAGAGAAACGAAAAAAGAAAACAGTCTTGGCGCGCTTCTCGCAAGCCGAATAATAATTGTACCTTTTTTGCGAAAAAAATTAATTTCTCGCATTTTTAAAATATTACATTTTAGAATGTTGCTGTTTTCAACTAGTTTGAAGTGGAAATTCAGTTTCGAGTTTGAACACTCATTCTAACATATAAAAAAGCATTTATCGCCTTATAATCTATTGCATAGCGTATAATATATTGAAATTTTTTACAATTTCTTTAATCTTACAGCAGTAAAAGCATCGGTCAGAGTATTTACATTGCGCAATATAATACAAAAACATTTGGAAGTACTTGATAAAAAAAGCACTAGTCTTTCGCTTTTCTGGACTCGAGCGCAATCCAGTAACCACCGACTGGTGCGATCGTAAACTTGCTCTTATCGTATTCGTCAAAATTCTTGGCCATCTTCGTCGACGGCTTGATGTTAAACCTCGCCAGTAGGTAAAAAAACAACACCTTGATCTCCAGCTGGGCGAACCTGTTCCCAATGCAACTCCTCGGGCCGATACCGAATCCCAAATTCTCCACGTCGTTGATAGTAACCTTTTTGTCCAAGTACCGCTCCGGATCGAATTTCTTTGGCTCGTCGTAGTACTTCGGATCCATATGGATCCCACCCGCAGGTATCCATATCCCCATGCCAGGCTTGATAGTAAACGGTTTGGCTCCAGGCACGGCGGGTGGAAGCTCAAATGTCTTCGAGCAGATGCGGTCGAGAAACGGCGCCTGGGTATGTTTGCGCAGTGATTCTCGGAATACAGCCTCGAGGTACGGCAGACCGTTCACCACGTGCTCGTACGTGGGTTTGCCCTCGGTGATCCTCAGCACGTCGTCTATTTCGTCCTGGAGTTTGCGTTGAACGTGAGGGTTGAGGGCGAGTTCGTGCGTCATTATGCACATCTGCGTGGAGGTGGTGTCAAAACCGCCGAAGAAGAAGATGAAAAGCTGTGCGGTAATAGCTGTAATGTCGAGGGTAACATGTTTACTATCGCGTGTCCGCGCGTCCATGAACATCTGCAGCACGTCCGGTCGATTCTCGCCTCTCTCCTCACGCATCTTCATCGTGTCCTCCACTATCTTCTCGAAGAACAGCCGTATCTCGTCCTCAACGAAGCGAATTTTTAAAAGCCTCATAAGCCAAGGGAAAGAGCCACCGATAAGCAGTTTTATTGCTTTCACGTCGAGGTTCGTCGCCTTTCTCCCAAGCGTGTAAAAGTCATTATTAGGTTCGCTGAGGGTGTCCACCTCTAGCCCGAACGCACACGTAGCAATAGCGTCGTTGGTGAACCAGGTGAACAGATCCTTCGAGTTGATCTCCTCGTTCTCGCTCTTATCCCTCTCGGCAAGCTTGCTAGCAAAGTTCTCGGCGCAGCGCGCGATCAGTTTAAACATGGTCTTGATCTTGCTAGATGTGAAGGCGGGACTCACTAGCGCCCTCATCTCCCGCCAGCGGTCGTCTGCTAAGTTGAAGAGATTACCACCGAACAACTTATCAACGGAAATGTCAGCGAAGGCTCGGTGATTGGGAAAGCTGTCGAAATTCTTTATAGCTACGTTTTTGATCAACTCAGGGTCTCTGATCACTATCACCGGGTTCATGAAATTAAACGCGCCTACGTACTTCGCCTCCGGCACTTGGTTATAAATGTCTTCCATCGTTTCGCAGAAGTGCTTGCGAGGGTTAAAAGGCCAGCCAAGGCTACCGAAAGGAAAGCTGCAGGGTATGTAAGGTATTCCCCATTTGTCGAAATAACGTAAACGACGTCTGATGAGGTAGTAAACTAAGGCGCAAGCAACGAGCGCGAGTGACAACGCAACGGCTGCCATGATGCTAGTGCACCGCGGAACTGGTTTTGCACGTCAGCTGATGTGCGAGCTGGTCTCTATGTGTACTCCCACCACTGTGGCGCTTCGAGTAGAGTATATTTATGTAATATCGTGAACACGTCTGGGTGTGTGCATGCGTGTATGTAGTGCTACAGGCGCGTCGAGGTTCGAATTATTGAATTCGCGCGGCAATCTCACGGCATTATTCGAGGCGATTTAGGAGGTACGGTGGTAGTGATCAAGAGCGTATTATGCAATATTCATGCTGGCAGGGCGTGGGTGAAGTTAGTGAGGGAAGTTTTCTAAATAAGTACTCTCTTCAGGTTCAACATATCGACATTTTATCACTGAAATTTCCATCTGTCTTCAAATCTATTGTAGACGCATGTATACATGCACAGTTCAAAAAAAGGTCCGGTTTTGATACTATAGATAAAATATTTTCGATATAACATTGAATATTGAAGCAAGATTGTCTCAACGTTACTATTTCGTGAATATTCCGTTAAGGATAATAAACGTGTATTATGCCACGCTGAAGCAATATTGCTACAAACTATGATTTCTGGTTCTCCATTGCAAATTTTTTTACATTGAATTTTTCAGTTTAGCATAGTAACAGAATATTGTAAAAATGCTATGTTGCAAGCTTGTACAATATTAGCATAAGTTAGTTGTTATAAAAATTTAATATGACATTTAGGCTTTCAGAGGTGCCCATTGGCAAGCATAAGTCGGACTGTACTACTGTTTATAGGGATGTTTTTATACGTGCAAGTCTCTTTTTTTCATTTAAAAAAAGAAAAGAACAACTTTGGTCAATATTGCGTAACTTTAAAAGATTACTCCAATGGTCAATGTTGTATGGATTGTGTAGTGACATAATTGTTTGTTAATTACACAAAACGCACAATCTTTCAACTGTGTACTATCACATTTGAGGTGAAATTTTTCTTAATGTAGTTTATTACAATTAAATGGCCTTCTTATAATCTTCACAAAAATTAATATATCTATTTCGTATAATAGTACACATATAAGTGTACGGCATTTCAAATAATTACATTAGGATCCAAAGTAACAAGATTCACCACCTATTTAATAATAGCAGACATTTTAATTAATAATAAAAAAACGTTTCTTCCAATATTAATAAAAACGAATACATTGTAAACGACATTTCTTAGAACACATAAAAAAATGTAATTTATTGAATATAAAGCTTAAAAACCTCTGTATTTCTATATATTTTTTGTACAAAAAAATATTCCTATAAATAGAAGATCTAATATATTTTTTTCTTATATACTTATGGGGATCATTACGATATGGCCATTAAATCGCAACGTAACTAAACTTAACTGTACGATGCATCTGAAAAATATAAAGTTAGTCAGTACCCGCACATGTAAGCAACGTGAGTTCGCGGTTACCGCGTCGGTTGTTTCCCATGATACATAGGCTCACGCGAGACTGAATTCTCTGTGATGTCTGCTGACGTGAGCTGATGCTGCTATATACTGTATGCTACTGCTCTACACTGACGTGTTCTATCCCCACCTCTATATACCTCGTGTCTGCATGGCAGTATTCGTAATTATTGCTAGGTCGGTATTATTAGATTCGTGCGCCAATCTCACTGCATTATTCGAGGTGATTTCAGAGGTACGGTAGAACTGATCAAGAGTGTATTATGCGATATTCATATGGCGAAGTGAGGATGAAGTGAGAGAAAACTATAGTAATATATCTAGTCGTTGGGAAAGGAAATTTGTCCGATCGCTAACTTATTTAATATATACGTAGATATATATAACTTTTGCAATTACTCAGTGAGTATATATATAGGTATATAGTCGCAGAGAAGCGCGCAAATAGAGATAATAATGACTGGAGGAGAACGATGAGGTTATTTTTAGACCTTGATAATATTACGATGTGTTAACGTTTTTTTTTATATATATATATGTGTCAGTGTATACATATAGAGAGGCAGCAGTGATCAATGAGTATAGCTGAGCGATAGAGGGAATCTTTTTATTAAATTTTGATTTATCCGTGCGTTCGGATTACACACACGCGGGTGCTCGCGGAGTTTGGAACAATTGACTTTTTAAATAATAGGAATTGCTTAATTAAAAAGTGAGCCGAATATATATATATATATACACACATATAGTGACGCTCGATTAAAATAACGAATTTCATCAAACGGATAGCCGAGATTCTCAGCATTGCGCCTCGTATATATTTGAAGATCTCGTGACGCCAGCGACGAACATAATGAGAGTTTCAATATTGATTGTCGACGGTCGCTCTGTGCTCTTATTTTTCACTGCTTATATTGTGCTTGATATTAAAAACGCTCTATTAAAACGCAGGTACTCGACTAGCGTTAATAATTTCAATTAAGCGCAAGTAAAGTGTAAATGTGAAAAGGTTCATCTATTAACTGTCTTGAAGTTTTATAAATATAATAATTAACGAACGAATCTGTATAGAGAGTAAAATTTAATTTTAGAACTGTAATTAAGTCTATGCAAGTACACTTCAACGTAATAATAAATAATGAAATATTATAATAGATATTTTAATAAAGCTTTACGTAACATTTCCGAGCATTGTTCACCGTATCTAATTACGAATCATTAGTTATGCAAATGCACCCGCAATACAGGCGTTATTCACCGTAATTAAATTACCCTCGCATTACACAAGGCGACACGCGCATATATTTTACAGAGTACCATTACAATTCAACGTTATGTACTATATACACACGTGTAGCAACAATAACAATAATTCTTATATATATATATATATATATATATATATCGGAAATGTTTCTCTTCGATCGTATAACAAGTGTCGTGCACTCTTTCACTTACGCTCAAACGACCGGCAGACAAAAGTACAGTACCACACGCTCGAAAAACGCAAAGTGCAAAGAAAGTAAAACCCTAGCCGCGTATATCTACTTCGAGAACGCGCCCAGCAGTTATCGAGCGAACGCGGGGCTAGAGAGCAAACAGACTACGCGCAAGAGAGCGAACAATGGACCTGACTATTTCGCCCACAGACTATATGTACTGTATTGTAGCCGGTTGGAGACAGTGCACAGAAATTTTTTTTTAATTAACCATCTCCTGAAATCTTACGTTACGCTTAAGGTGCTCGCAGCTTTAAAAGAAAACACAGGAAACTCGAGTCTTCATGAGCTTAAACGCTTATATAGCCACGTAGTTGCTGCAAATAACATTGATACAGCGTTTATTCTTCATCGTTACGCGAGCGATTATAGTCTCATCTTTCGATTTCTACTGATCTCGGGGGTGAGGTATGAGAACTTGTGAGAAGACGTAGGAGAGTATACAGAACTATACAAACGCAGCTGCGTTGGCTTTCCCGATACGAGTGAGCGACTAATGCGACGCAGGCTGGAGCGTTCACTCAGGATATTCCTTGTCTTGTTCATTTGAACTTTGCTAAATCGATGAAGTATTTTAGAGAACCATCGAATGGAATGTCTGTATATATATATAATTTATATTGGTATTGAGTATAGTGTTATTTCATTCTACTCCCCCATTTACAAAGCGTTGGTGAGCTTTTGATCGCATGAGATACTCTTAGTTAATAGCTTTTCCAATATACCCGTCGATTAATTTCTTCTTTCTCACTGCCCAGTTTTCTTCCTCCCCTCTGCCGACGTAATCGTTTAAATATATATCTATATCTATATCCCCGATCTAACGTCTTATTTCTATAAAAGCTGATGTTTCTCGTTAAAAAAAAAAGAAGAAGAAGAAGAAAAAAAAAAGAAAAAGAGTACATTTACTCGATTTTCCGAGGATCCTGTGTATGTGTATATATATAGAGAAGAGCCGCAGGCACTAGGCAACGGTCCAAGACCGAAGCGAAGAAAAAGAAAAAAAAGTCGGCGTATATAAAACAGGAATTCACGGAAGTTCACAGGTGGTTGGTTTCTCTCGACGCGCGAATCCGCGCCCAACCATCTCAACGTCTTCCTTGTGCGAGATGAGAGATGTATATCGAGTAACGACGAGTGCGCGTCACGATTTCATTCCCGTTCTCTGCTTTAATGTCATAGGGAGAGATATAAAATTTGCCTTTCAATTTCGTTTTGTAATTTTATTGGGCTGTTGAACGGTTATACCGCACGGTTCTGGACTATCATGGTTATACTTTTCTAAGAGAATTTGAAATTTTATATTATTATACGAGATTGTATAGTTGAAATCAGATGAAAAAGAGTGGAGTTAGCGAAATGGATAATACACGGGGAAGGAGTAAACGAAGGATATAGTTTTATCGTTCGATTATAACCACAGAACATTTATATCATTGTAAAATTCATTTCACGTTTCCAGCACGCGATCAAGAACAACATAAGTTAATAAGACTTCTCCAGCAGGGAATCGGAAGAAAAGTTTATTAATAAAAGTCGCGGCAAGTTATCCCGCTCTCACTCTCGCATTACCAAGTTTTATTTCGACGGGAGAAATTGCGGAAGTCTTTCAATCGCTTGATTAGTTTTGTTATATCAAACCGTTCGCGCATGCCTGTTTACACTTGTATTCGTTAAATTCTTTCTTTGAATTTTCCTCCTCTCTCTTACGCGCACTGGAGCAAAAGTCAATTTACACTTTGCTCTCTTCGTTTTCCCACGACCAAGTATATATATATGTGTACTAGCGTTGAGCTCGCGACCCGACCTTTAATTAATTAGTTCCCCCAATTAGGGTACATTTAAACACACTTTGCGGCGAGACTCGCTTTAATTAATTTAATCTTTTTATCGGCCGGAAGTAATACACCTGCCACTTTATTCGTCCTGACAATTTGTCTCATGTACGCGGTTGCACTGTACATCCAAGCGTCAAGCTTTAAAATTTTAATTTTATATGTGGTTTTAAGCGCTCCTGTGTAAATCGAAACCAGTGGATTGAAATAATTGATGGAACAATAATAAACAGTCGACAAGAGATTGAGAGCCAATTACAGGGTTATTTATACATCAACAAATCCAGCGTGACTTTTGCATTTATTTTATCTAAATCTAGAATTGCCTATTACTCGTCGTCCTACGCAAAGCCGAAAACAAATCCTATTTCGATGACTTTATCACACGCACGTACTATACACTATGAGAAATCGCCTTATACGTGTGCGCACCTACGAAATCCCAGCTTTAATCCGCAAAGGGACACGTACATATCCCCTCTTATATACCCACAGCGCACAGTGACGTACCTCATCAATGAAACTGTAGAGCAGCTCTTCATCAGCTAGACGACGACGACGACGACGACGACGGCGCCTCGACGCGGGAGGACAGAATTATAAGGGGGTAAACGACCACGCGGCTCTCTTTCTCTCTCTCACTCTCTCTCTCTCTTGTTACTTATATTACTTAGCGAGCGCCACGTCCATTAGCTGTGTTGTAATGAGAGACTTTTCTTTCCTACGGGGATAAATTTTCAGCTATTTATAGTCGAGTAAGTATAACGATTCTATTGCTTTGCTAGGATATTTTTCTTTTGACATTTGGACGAGTGCTTCTGGGAATATTCTCATTGATTCTCGCGTACAACTGTTATATACGCGTATATATACTATACGCTACGGAAGAGCTCGACTTGCAAGCTACGTGGCGTAATTTCCCCTCATAATGCTCCCCTATTCACATGCCCATCTGGTAATTGATGCAACGTGGGACGCTCGTATACCGTGCAAGCACTATACTGTCTGTATATATCATCGAGTTGTGCGCGTGTATACAATGAGAACGTATCGCGCGAAAGTGATTAACGTTCCGTGAATGGCGACGTCGACGTGTTCCTCTTCGCTCGAATGCTCATGAAAGAAAATTAGTATTCTGCTGTCGCCGAGTAAATATACATTGCTATATGCTTACTTTTCGCGAACGAGATCTATATAGTGTCGGGTTGTAAAATATAATCCGACGGATGATTTGATTTCTATGTCAACACTTCGAATGATATACATAAGGGATGGTAATATTAAGATTTTAACAGTGAGTCAAGTTTTTCGACAATTATTCGTAGCCATTGCCCACGCGCGTGGATAACTGTTGCGTCAGAGAGAGAGAGAGAGAGAGAGAGAGAGCGCGGTGGGTATATTGCCAAATATGTACACATTTCAGTTCGAACATCCGCCAAAGGATTATCGTTCACACTGCTGGGTTTGACCTTTGAGGTAAGAAATTGAAGTAAAAAATTGCGCAGTAGCATCTAGTAATCCTACTCTTTCCATCGCGTATATTTTCAGCAATAACACACCTTCCTATAAAGTCCAACTCGTCTAAAGTTAAATATCTGGTAGTAGTCGAGAACCTCCCTGTAGCCAATGGCACTCACTCTTCACCTAGTGGTAGTGTCACTATATACACAACCGTACACTTATCACTTCTCGTACTCCCTTTTTATCTCATTTCTATATCAGCGCGACGCGGTCGGTCCGGAGCTTGGCGGAATACTGATCGCCGTCGTCCGGGAGCTCTCGCAGCCTCCCCCGTTTGGGTGGTAGCGCTCGCTCGCCCGCTCTCTTTCTCTCTCTCTCTCTCTCTCACTCTCACCCACGCATCTCGCGGCTCGAGGTTATTTGCGGAGCAGATCCCTCCCCTCCCTCAGTTCGCGTAGAGGAAAGGACGAGAAGAGGGATTTTTACGCACGTGCGTATGTACATATAGGAGCCTTTAGCTACGTGATAATATTGATAGTTATGCGTTGTTGGTGACTTTTCACCTTATGCAAAGTGTGGGAGGTTTAGGGGGTGTGAGGGAGATGATGTTTTTTTCTGCGCATGCTTTATAGATTGTGTGAAGTTGGCTGGCATTTGTTAATGTATATAAGTTGGGGAAAATTTCTTGGAAGATTGTTTTCATTCTTGCTTTTTTTTTTAGGGAAGTAAATGTTCCCTTATTGTATAGAATAAACTGTGTTTATGTTTGGCTTGAGTAAATGTTACTTGCATCAAGTTAGTTTTCATTACCCGTACACCATTTTGTAGTGTATTTTTATTTCGGTATGTACCGACAGTTCTTGTGTACAGATTCACTTGTTATTATGTATTTATTTATTTTAACCCTTTTACATAAATTATATTACATAAACAATTATAATTATGCACACAAGAGGCGATAATAAATATATTTTTATTCATTTTAATAACAAAGGATAACCAAGTTTTTTTTTATTAGAAACCGTTATTTATCTTCTAAAATAAATGAAATATTAAATATTTCATACATCATAACCGTGACGATTTTCTCTCTGCTCTATTACACACGCTTGCTAAAAAATTTAATAAATCGTAACCAAATACGGTTTGTCAATAAATGGGTTACCGTTGCCACATGGTTGATGATCAAGAGAATACCCACACATACACACACGCACAATTTTACCTCTCCAATAGAAAAGATCTCTTGTTTATACTTTTTCTCTGAAATTCATTATTAAAAATTTCTCTTTGTCTAATTGGAAAAATATTCGATAAAGAATCGCTGCTCCTGTTTATTCAACCGAAAGATATACGGCCGAGAGTCAACATTTTTCACTCCGTCCGCACTTCTCTCTCGTGTTTTCCCAAGTATATGATATTCAATCTGTTCATTTTTCAACCCTGACACGGTAAATAATAATAAAAACCAAAAGAAATTCCGTTCAATAAAAACAATATTCAGGTTCGCGAATAGCCAACGTATAAATCCTCATCATCAGCACAATATATTTTATATAATATACATATATATTACCAACGCAACGCTTTGACAATCATTCACCTCACCTGTAACCACATATTACATATCTATCATACATCCAGACACTCGTTAACGTACAGCAGTTGCGAGTACACAGAAAAAAAAAATTTCATAGTCTCTCCCTTTCAAAGCCAACGGCCCCCTCACTGAATTTTGTCTAATTACGTCGTTTGTCGCGAACGCGCGCGTGCACAAAAACTCCCGTGCGCGTCGTCGCTCTCATTCTTCCTGCCTCGTGTAACGCTCTTTTATTGTCCCTGCTCTCTTGCCCCAGTTGATCCCCCTTTTTCCGCATCCCCGTTTCCCTTCAGCGCTACGCGTATAACTCTCACATATATACACACATAGAATTGTTCTTGTAAGAGACACATAGAGCAAGTCTCTGTCTTGAATTTTTTTTTGTTGCTGTTGCGTAAGTTTCACTTGTATTCAGTTAAACTGGTTGGAGATTTCAGAAAACGAAGATGTACAGAATATCCGAATGGTCGAAAGTGTCGGGCGAAATCGCTGGTTGAGAGGAAACGGGAAATCCATTATCTATTGCGACATATATATGTATATGTATGTAGCCGCGAGTATATAGAGTTGCAATCGGCTGTCACTCATTCGTCAATAACAGCGACGACGTGTGGCATGTGTGTCTTTGTGTGCAGAGCACGTGTTCTTTGCGCCGAGAAGGAATCGTTGCAAAAAAAAAACAACAAAACTGTGATTGTCGAAATTGCAGGTCGAAACTCTTTCCCTCTGACACGCGGATTATTCTCCCTAGTGCCTGCTGCTTTCATTCCCCTTTATTTTCCGCTAGTTGCGCGCTCTTTACTCGTGCGCATCCTCCGCTCTTTTCGAGCGCTATTCTTCGAGCTTTTGCTCCCCCTCTCTCTCCCTCTCTCTTTTATTTTTCCGGATATGCCCGGAGAAAATCTTTGTTTTTCATTTTTCACAATGCTCTCGTGCGACGCACAATGTTCTTCTTTATCTCTTTCACTCCGGGCTGGGCTGTCGCTCTTTATTTATCCACTTTTTCCTTTGTCGCTCCTTTCAGCTCCGGTCAGCTGTTTGTTTCTTCCTCTCTTCAAGTCATGCGAGCGCTCATCGCAAAAGAGAGAAAGAGAAAGAGAAAGAGAGAGAGAGAGAGAGAGAGAGAGAGAGAGCAGACAGAGGGAGTCGAAGCAAGACTGTATGTGCGTATTCAGTGATTTGTAAAAAGGCATTTAGGAGAAATAAAATTTTTCACGATATTCCGTTCATTAATTCCTTTCACCATTTCTGCGTCACATTCTGCAATATTTTTCAAACATTGACGCGTGCGTCTTTTTTTAAACATTCATATATGTGAGTACGAAAATAAAATGTGAATATCTGTATGAAGAATTCCTAGGAAATTCTGGTGAAAGTATTTGGAAGATGAGGTCGAAATATCCAGCGTGCTTTTCATATTCAAACATACACAGTCAACATATTGAAGTAATATTTATTAATGCTGTCGGTATAGTTGATTATTATCTATACAATAAAAAATGCTTGCATTTGCTATAAACACTCGATGTGTTTAATGCATTTTACTACCTCACTATTAAAAAAATTAAAGAATTTTTTTTTGTACGGAACGACGTAACGAACACATTAAACAAAATAAATTATCTCGTTGTCAACAATTAACGTGTTGTAATTTATGCTCGTAAATAATTTTATGTCTATATATTTACATTTAACATAATTCTTCAATAAACAATAATCATCTCGAATATCAAACCACAATATATATACCATAATAAGCAACGCTCAACCACATTTCCGAAACCTCGACCCGAAACCAACAATATCTATATATCCTTATATATCTCTCAGCTATCGAGAAAACGCTTCTTCCACATGATCTCGCACGAAAAGCTTATCTGTATCCATCAGCGCCTCTATCTCGTCTCTCTCTCCTCTCTCTCCCTCTCTTCGCGCGTCATGAGAAGAAGGCGCTTTTCTCCTGCACAAAATCTCATTCCACGTCGTCGGATCAAGGGCTTCCACCCCTGCCCTTCTTCTCCCTTGCGCTCGCGCACGCGCGCGCGAGCGAGCGAGCGAGCGAAAATCATCGCAAGAGCGCCCGGACAACTGTTGCTCTGCACGTAGACGTTGTATGCCGTTCTCTCACTCGCCCGCACGTCACGCGCGACCTTCCTTCACCGAACGAAACTGTGTCAGTGGGGGAGTATATGCGTGTCTGTGCTTATATATATATGGGTGTATGTGTGATTATATACGTGTATGTGTGTGAGTATATATATATATATATATTGAGCGGCGCGTGCCGCACGCGTTTCTGCGTCTGACTTCCGCGCGGTACGCTTTTTTTTCTCCTTTCTCCTTTTTTATCCTCCCTGCGGAGAGAGTATTGCTGTCGATCGCAGGAGGGCTTTTTCCCCCCTCTTTCTCTCTCTCTTAGAGTGGGAATGATTTTTGAGTTGATGTCGAGTGGAGAGTGCGAAGGAAAAATCGAGTGGGAGAAGCGTACGCGCGCGTATAGTATTATGTCGTACGAATGGCTGGAAATGGAAAGAATTACTGTCGGGGAATATTAAAGAAGAAGGAGGAGCGAGGATATAAGCTGGGATCTGTGTCGTGTTTTTAATAAATGCTGACGAAACGGGGTTTCAGATGAATTTCACGCTCGAGAGTGACGTTTATACATTTTACAGATGATGAATTAGTGCAACGTCATGCATATATTATATGCATTTTTTTGTTTCAGCCAATTGTTAATTGATAAAAAGGTAGGATATTTCGAGATTTTTATTAAGTTTATCATTTATACGTTGAAAATTATTTTGCCAAGTTGTACGACAATACTGAAACGTTGAACTATGGACCGTAGGAAGTGTCATTAGGGTCACTCTAATAAAGAACGTCCTATTTTAGCATTTACTACTCAAACATGTATATACATATATATCAAGGCTCTTTTAAAATATTAGAAAGACAACACTTAGTATAACGATCACACACATATATATATACACATGGAAATGATTAAAAAGTCCGCTCTCTTGGCATTTACACAAAAAGTATGTATATAAACTGTCAGCTGGAAGCAAGAAAAAGGGATGGCATACATTGTTTTTTTTCAGAAAGTTATCGTTCGTCAAGGAAAATCTCGTATTTTTCATACATATTTGTCGTTAACACTTATATATATTATCCCCGAACGCTCTTCTTCTGTCCTTTCCAAGTTGTTTCGTAGATCAGTTCACCAGTAAACGCGAGACCGGCGACGAAGAAACCGCAAGCAAGCATCGCGCAGAGCTGCAGCAGAAAGATGTTCTCGCTGATGGGCTTGCGCCGCTTGTAGTCAGCGGGTCCGACGGTGTACCGCTGGGCAGACGTCCAGCTGTTGGAGATGCCGGACTCGACGATGTGCTGTACGAGCTCGTCGAGGCGTGCGACGAGGGGCGAGGCCCGGGCGAAACCAAACGCCGCCATGTCGTCGTAGAGAGAAGGTCGGGCGACTTTCGTCGTTGGCGCGCCGTCAGCGCTGATGAACTGTTTCGACACGTAGGCGCCTGGAAATGCAAAGTTTTGGTACAATATACTTGTATGAAAAGGCTTTTTTTCCTTACCAGCGCTGTGAGGAGTGATGCACATGCAACTTTTGTTATCCACGGCTTGGTAGACACACTGGTATATGTCGACGGTGGCGAAGGTCTTCTTCCTAAGCTGCTCGATTATACCGTCGTCGTTGTTGCCGTACACATGCTCGATGATAAAGTCCAGGGTGTATATGGGGAGCTTGGAGTTGGCTATCTCTTCCAGCGTGTCGAAAGCTACCTCGCCTTTGATCAGCCTAATGTCCATTATCTTGGTCAGCGTGTCGATAGAGTACTTCATCGAGAGGACGATGAGGCTGAAGTAAATGGTCTTCTCCACGAGCCTCTGCGGGGGCTTCCTCATCATGGTCACACCCAGCAAGATTTGAAATATGTCGAAAACCTTCCAGTATCTTCGTGGAAAATGCAGCAGTTTCGAAGACCCTGCGTAGATGAAGATGATGATGGCCAGCAGGGGTATACCGACCATGATCTCCAGCGGTATGTCGAGCTTCAACAGCGGGACTATAGGCACAACGATAACGTAGTTGGTGTTCATGAAGAGCTTGCCCATGAGTAGCCACTGACGGAACTCGTACATGATCGACCTGACGTTGAAGGGAAAGGTGAGCATGTCTATCTCGTTGGTGTTCAATTTTTCAAAAATCGCTGAAAAGTTCGCACGTAGTACCGAGTCTTCAACACCAGTGACCAAGTCGATCGTGAAGTTCATCACTTCGGAGAATATTTTCATGTACTGATAGGACATGCCGTCCATGCCAATGACTTTACCACTTGGATCCCTAATAGCATAGAGATAAGGCGGGAGTTCAATGGTCGGGACTCTTAGAGGATAAGCCCACATGTTTCTTAATTTGTAAGGGAACAGCCACATGTGTCCGGTCAACGTTTTCTTGTAGAACATGTTGGTGAACGCGTTGTAGTTGAACATCAGTGGACGGTTACCGGATGTTACGATCACGATTGTAAAGTCAAGGAATTGCAAGGACCAGGCGTAAACCAGGACGCTTTCCAAGTGATCTGGAAAGGAAAGGCTCTCTGTGTGAAATATAACGAGACATTTGGGCCTTGGTAGAATTGGCGAAGCTTCAACACTAGCGTTCAAAGTATTCTTCAGTCTGTCGATGTAACTCCTGCCTTTGTCTTCGCACTCGGAGATTATGTACAACGTCGATGGGGTTGGATAAAGCAATATTGGTGACGATAGGGACTTGTTGTTCGCCGTGATAGCCATTTTATCCAGATCTATAGTGATGGACGGCAGGTTCTGGAAGATTTTTTGGCAGAGAATGTCGTTGTGCGTCGTCGCTGTGCTATTCATGAAAACAACTACACGGTACGGATGCAGCTGGTAGGAAATTCGATTTACGAGATATTGAAAAATCTCATCCCTCGAGATGTAGATGGAGTCTGCATGGGACATTGTGAAAATGAAAATGAAAAAGAAACGATGCATTTCCTCATTGTTTCTCAACGAAGTTTACTTCTTTATCCTTCAATCGATAAAATTGATGTAATAATTCTTATATTCACACCGAAATCTTGCTACACTCATTTCTTGTCGAATTAATTTGATTGCAAATAAGGTGGTATATTCTGCAACGAGGCATTAACCAATTTTCAACTTTACCAGCGGGTCACTAATCGAAATTTTCGCCATTGAGGTGACACACAAAGATAGCAAAGCAATTCCCACTGTTAATCAACTGCGAATGAAACTTTTTAATGGCACGGCAGCCAACAATGCGGTTTGTAATTTCAATGGTGAATTGTAAGGTTACACAAACGAAAGGTCGAAAGTCCAGCCACGAGTTGTCGCGGAGCCTAACCGCAGTGTAAACGTTGAGAACGGAATATAGGGGAGTAAGGACTTGACAGACTCTATGACATTTGGGCGGCTTTAATGAAAAAATCGAAACTCTGTAGTGGGCTTCCACGTGTCGGCTTAAGACGTTCCGTAGAGGAAGTGGTTGCAGTAAACTTCGAGAAATAATTCGTATGCTCTTCCATATTTTAGGTGTTATTTACCTTTTCGAGAACACTGAAATGTTGGATTGATGTTGAGGTACGAAATACCAATAAGTGTACGTACATTACTTTTAGGGTTGCTATTAGAACTTTATTAGATTATTTTGTATCGATAAATTTTTAATAAACCGATATTATACTTAATTATTTTTAAATTTACTGTACATACAGCCCTCGTATAGAGGTTAATATTGAAATTTTTTTTTGTGACCACAAGAATGAAAAGTTTTGTTATGCCTTATAAAAACTTTTTACTCATTCTAATTTAATAACTTGGTAATAAAAAAAAAAGTCGAACTTGACATTTACATTTACAATACATGTTTGAGCACTTTTATATGTGACTTCAACAACAAAAGAAGTTAGAGATAACAAGAAACCGATAGCCAATACCGTAATTATCTGCAACAAAAGTATAGTCTCATTCATCGTTCTTCTTTCCTTATAATCCGATTCTCTGATTGTGTACGTCTGCACTTTACTGCAAGCAAGATTATAATGATATCGGCCCCTTAAATAAAAAAGAGTAATAAAATATTCCTAATATTTTTCATGTTGAAAATTCCTAAAATGGAAAAAACTGAATTTGTTTGAAAGATAAAATCTAAATAATTAACAGTTTCCTGTACTAGACACATATTTATTTATTAAACAATAATATTTTGTATACTACAAACAATTATTTATTCATGGTAATCATATATTAAATTATTTTTCTATGTAATTTTGGCCTCAGGGCCCATTAGGTATAATACCATCTTAAAGGTTGTTAAAAGATTTCGAAGAAATATATGTAAAAATACACTTATTTTCGCCAAATCTTATTTTTATTTGAAAGACATAAATAAATAGCAAAAATATGATAGAAAACATTATAACAAACTAAGCGTTTCAACTATCAAAATCGCCATTACTGTCTATATATCTTTCAGAACGTTCGAATATGTATACCCACGAGTACAGAACGATAAATTCGATTGAACAAACGTCGTCGAGCGTTTCGAAAGGTACTCTCATTGTTTAAAAGTTTGACATTCATCATGCTTTGTTAAAGTATCGATATACTATTTCATGGGCAATACAATTGTACTATATTTGAAAACACATTATTTTCTTCTCTAACATCATTTTACCTGTCTAAATATAATCATACAGAAATCCATATTTCGAAATAATATTGTATGAGAGGTAAATTATCATAATAACAGCCAATCGGAGGTAAACTTACAAATACTTCCCATTATTAACTGTACTAACAAATACTTGAACTAACAAAATGTCAATTTTCTGAAGCAACTCCTCCTATCCATCGACGTCACGCCTCTGCTCCACTCTTCAAAAGGCCTCCATCCCCTTGGCGCCAAGTCTCCTCGGCACCTTGAGAAACGTTTTACACACCAGCTAGCATCGATCACGAGCGCTGGAAATTGCAGCAATATCCTGTCCGCGATCGCGTCGATCTATCTGTTGACGAACACGATGATGCGGACACACGTGACCGCGTATGCGATCTGCTTTCCGCGCTGGATCGATCTGGTAGTTCGCTCTTCGATGCGAGAGGGCCGATGGTTTTTTACGATACACATTCGTCGTTACACTTTGATCCAGTAGATGATCCACATGTTGTTCCGTTGCGATTTCTCCCTGCGCATTAGTTTTTCTATTTTTTTTTATTTTTAGGATAGAAGTTTCGGTTCACTTGATAGGTGGATTGATATAACGTGGCCGTCAAGAGGTACGAAATATGTATATTCAATAAAAATGTTGTTGTATACTATGTAGCTTAAATTACGTGTTAAAGAGAATATTGAATACTCTATAGTTTTAATCCGATTAAGCGATGGATTTTTTTCACTGCTGTAAATTTTTTATAGTTTTTAATTTAATCGGATTATTTTCTCCATAATTTATTAATTATAGGCTTATATATAAATATATATTAATTTAGATTTTATGTAGCAAACGGCTAAAGCAACGTGAAACTTTTATACGGCAAGTGAAAAATTCATTAATTTATTTTTTATTATTTTATTTCAATGTATTGGAACGAACTGCTTTGAATTTATAATGATTTAAAAAAAGCAAGTTTTATTCATCAAGTGCCTATTTTAAAACCTTCATTTATTTGAAATTTTTTTTAAAATAACTTTGAGATCAGCAACACTTTATAACCGGAATCTATTGCTTACTCTCTTTATTGTCAAACTTTAATTTCAATTACATGAAATTTGAGTATCTAACAGTTAAATAGTTGGCTGACAATGGTTGGAAGTTCAACTCGTTGCTGTGGACACGTTACTGTAATTAATGTCGACAGTTAGTGACTACAGCTTTGGAGACGAGTATTACAGTCGATAAGTTAGTTTACATTGTTGTTTGGCGAACAAGATTTAAAAAAATATTGCTATGTAGATTGTTTTTGAACTCTAGTTGTATTTCACTGCATTGTTTCAGGCATCTGCTTGAATCGACACGCACTCGATAGAGTAGTTTCAAACGTAACAATAAACACATTGTATAACAAACAATTCGTTTCAAACGTAAAATATATCAAGTAAATCAGTAATAATAAATTGATTTTTGATATTCTCAAAAGTTGATTATTTAAGTAAATAACTGTTGCATTTAATACAATATAGCTTATTCAAATTTACACATACATGTATATTTGATGGAATCTCCAATTTCAGTAATAACTAGAAAGTAATTTCAGTAGCACTGATGAAAATCACATGATAACAAGAGCTGATGTCTCCTGTGATGAATTAAATCCATACAGATATCAAATACAATGAAGATTGATTGCATTAACGAATGAATGGAATACCTTGTAATGGAAGAAAATTTTTATTTTTTAATACAAATAGTTAGTTTACGTAAATATTTTTTATTTTACTTATAAAACTTTCCACATAATGGTGGCTTCAGCGAATTAGCGAAATCGATAAGTATAAAAGTAAAGAAAAATACCTACGAAAAGTACGAATTTTAAATTTTATATTATTTTACAAAATCTTATTCTTTAATGAGAATGTACCATACATATAAATCACATGCATAGTGGTTACTTTTATGTTAGAAACCTACATCAAAATATAATAAAATCTTGAAATCATAAATAGTAAATTTCGATAATTTGTTGTAAACGAGTTTAAAAGCAAAGCGATATGAAAATTGATGTATATGGCCGAGTTTCTGTGAAATAGAGATGTTAAAATAGTTATTTTCGATACAAGTGCAATAAAAATGGTTTTGCCACAAGTGTGGGTTTAGCGTAAGCGCAAAATGCCGTCTTCCTGTGCGCTTGCGACACGGAGTGTGAAAAAATAGATTTTTTTGGAACTTACTTATTCCGGATACCCCTGAATTTTTCCGTGTTTTTTGACCCATACTTTTGGATATATCAGAGGTCAAAAGCTGATTTTGACCTATATAAGACTTTTTTTTTAAAATCACCAACTGAATGAATTTTTTTAGATCCAAAAACGATCGATAATCATTCCATCACTCATACGGATACTTTTGGACAATAAAAAAGTATCTTCATCAATTTTTTGGTAGAGAAAGTTCATATATTTAAGTGAAAGCATATATACGTATGGCTTTAAAATAGTATATTACGCTACAAGCTCGGCTTCGCCTCGGGCATTGTATCGCGCAGTGCAGGAATTCGAACTTTATGCCCATCTAGCGTATACTATTTTTCTTTATATGTGGTCGAAAGTACGGCAACCTTTTATTATTATTGTTTTTTTTTTGTTTATTCTTTTGTAA
>JAYJLV010082337.1:0-14138 GCA_036873485.1 Torymus texanus
TTTTTGTATCTCCAGCTCTGCGCACAGGTAATTGCATTTACCTCGGCAGAATTACTATTTTGTAATAATAGCTGAAAATAAATAAATAAATAAATATATCTATGTTAATTGTATTTCTGGAGTAGAAAGGAAAGGTATAAAGTAATGAGCATAGTGCTCTAAGCGCATATGAAAATGCACGTATAGTTAATCCATATTGTAGTAGTATACATAGTACTCTCTAAAGTAGAGTATTCACTAATATTTTAAAGGGTCAATTTTAACTAATGTTAGTGGTTTTTTTACTAATTCAACTTTAGAGAGTAATCACATACATTAAGATCCCACGTAACCTATTTAAAGCCGCCTAGTCAGAACGCTTAGTACCAATATCAAAGTGGTCAGATAAACAGCATGAAGTTGTGTAAAATATACAAAGTTCATTTAAATTAGAACTAGTACATAACCATATTTTGAAAAGTAGAGAAAAGAAATCTCGGTAAAAAAACAACACGTGGTACTTGTGCAGATCGTTTTTGCAGCGATTAAGTGTTGGTAGGTATTTAATATGCTTTGGAAGTCCGCAAGTGCGCACTGGGAAGGATCTTTGTTCATAACTGGTGCGCAATCTAGGAACTATAAGGTTCCTTGCGGGTCCCCTAGTCGGCCAATCGGCTTGACGTTTCATAAATATTGCATATAGATGGGATGGGATTTAAGAATTTAGAGTTTAGTGCAAAAGCACAGAAATACTGCCTACTAGTATCCGTGCGTCGCCAATCCAACTTGCTTCGGAAGGGAGTTTCATGAACAGTCCATTTTACGCCAATATCATATATCCGTCATTATTGCTCAACACGAATATTCCTGTTTTCTAAAAAATACATAACGTAGTGTATAATAAGTAACGATTTTCACGAATTCTTCCGGAAAGAAATATCTCAGAGAGAAGCAAATAGGGCTATAAATATTTCAGCACCATATCCTCAATGAAAGGACATTTACACCCGGCCCACTAATTCTAATCGCCTATTCGTGCCCAACCGCTGAAGATATACCAAATGGATATTTAATAAAAGCTCAGAGAATGATCAGTGCGCTTGGCGGGCCAAATTCCATTACTATCTATAATGAAAATCATGCTAATCCCCGGCGGTAAATTTCGCCGCCCATGGCAAGGGCAAATCAGATGTAAATCCTCGCGCGAAAAGATAGTCCGAAGTCTACGCCGGTAGGATTAGGCGCGGTAAATCGCCGTTCGGAAGTCCGCGCGCATTGGGTAGAAAGAGGGAGAACGAGAAAACTTTTCCCGTGCACGCGTCCTTGGATCCTCTGGCTCTGGGTTAACCACCTCTCACGTAGCGACTTCCATTAGTGGGTGTATATATACATCCGGCCTTAGAGAACTTTTCGCCGCTCACGGGGGTCGTAGGTATTTACGGGCGGTGCCCGTAACGGACAGCTGCTGCTACGCTGGTACTCTGTGTCGCATTACTGTCGCAGCAGCTGCAAAAGGTAGTAAACGGAAAAAAGCGCAGCAGCGCGAGCCGCTCGACGTGCGAAATTCGCATTGCTATGTGTTGGTATAAAAGAGAGAGAGAGAGAGAGAGAGAGAGAGCCAATCGTACGCTCGTGAATGCAGCATCGATGTATACACGCTCGTTCGCTTTTACGACATTGCCCTTTTCTTTCTGTTTTACCTTTGTTGCCACCGCGTGCGTTCGTGCGCGCACTCGCCATGGTATAGCGAAATGCGAGTTGTTCTTTTGATTTTCATCAGTGCGAAAATTCATTTCTCTGTCGCGCGCGATGAATGATAAATGCGAGGAATGGAGAAGGAGAGGAGGAAAATTAAGTTTCGCAGGGAAATGCCAAACTAATCTCAAGTTGAGCAAGTGTATAGCGTACGACAACTACGGGAGATGGAGAGAAAAAGAGGGCATACATCAACAGCGTATCACAAAGGCTGCAACGCGACGTCATATATGACGCACGTGATAAACTCATTTAGATGATACATATCGAGTGTAACGAATTTCGGGTCGAGAGAAATGTACGGTGTAGTCGAGCGGGAGAACGGAATTGAATGTTCACGTGATAAAATGCCGTAATACGATATGTCGTCGTTTCATTAAATATATTCCTTGATTCCAGTACAATACTTTTTAACTTCCCTCGTGATTGTAAAAACTAATTTATGCGTCGGGCGTGTTATACATTCCGGATGTCCGAAAAAATCTTAGATCATATCTATCAATTTTATGATATTTTAGGAAAATATTATTTTGGAAAAATATCGAGTATTAAACCAGAAGACTTGTGACATGTGTGTTTTAAAAATAGTAGAACCGTCAATACCAGCCGAATGTTCAGCAGTCATTCCAAATTTTTTGCTTATGAAATTATCCTTCCACCAGTCAGAGTCTTTCTAGCACCGTCCAGATTACAAACGTACCCATAACTTACGTGACACATCCAACCGTCGCGTGTGCCATTGCTTACTCGCGTAATAAATAATCCCGGCAGTCGATGGCAGTACCGTCGCATCAGTCACAGCAGCGTGTACATCTCTGAGTTATGCCGGTGGCGTCCGAGATCTCGAAAGAGCAAACTGTACACGCGGGCGACGACGACGACAACAACAGCAGGCTCCCGTGTCTTTCCAATTCGCTCGATATGAATTCCTCGACCATGCCACACACTCCCTCTCACCCACGAGTTACAGGAATCCAATATACATTGGCCTCGTGCAGACACGCCGTCGTCGCCGGTATTTTAGGATCGCTTGTCTCTTATTCATGAGGTCAGAGAGCGTGCGAGAGCTGCCGCAGGCCGCCGCGATTGCATTAAACAAGGAAAATTGTCGGGTGTGAAGCTACACACCTACACAGCTATATGCACACATATGGCAGCAGCAGACCGGCGAATCGAGGTCGCTGCCGGCTCTACCTTCGAGGTCGCCCTTGCGCACAGACTGACTACACACTATACTGGGGGGGCGGGAATAATTCGCGAGCTTTAGCCACCTGTTTAAAGCTCGCTCGAGCAAGCGAGGAATGTACTTGCTACTGCTGCCGCTCCAACGCCCTTTACTGTTTTTCCTTTAAATTCTCTCCGCCCTACCGTTTCTATAGCTCTTCAGTTTTACGACTTTTTCTTCATTTGCATAAATTTAATTTAAGAAAAAGACACGGTACGGAAATAGACCTCTCTGAACAGCCGTAAGTTACAGAATGCAATAATAAACGCATTTATATTGAAAAAAGAACTTTTCGCCGCAGCGAGTAGCAATAACTGAAAAGGCGCTTGTGAATAAAAGCATATATATACACTATATACATATACACAATCACAGTATACGAAAGAAGCCCTTTCTTCAATGGCCGTAAACCGCTATCGCGCTAGCGCACACTTGCTCGCGCGCACATGTAGCCATTGAACGTCGAGGAATGTAAAGTCGTCGTCCTCGAACGAAGTATTCGCGTCAATAAGCCACCGCCGCTGCGGCCATTGTAAGAGATCCTTGCGCGAGAGAAGTTTGCTCGCTGCGCGCAACGGCAGTTGTACGGAGCGAAAGCTCCTTAGGTCTCTCTTCTCTTCCGCGGCCGCTCGCACAGAGCCGCTTCAGCCGCAGGCATAGCCTCGAAAATTCTCCGAGAGCGAGCAAAGGATCTCTCTCTCTCTCTCTCTCTCTCTCTCTCTCTCTCTCTCTCTCTTCTCGCGTATCAATGCGGTAGCAAGGTCCAATCGTCCTTTGTCGGCCGAGGCAAGTTTCCGCGAACTATTCGGAGCTAGGCTCTCTCTCACTCCCTCTCTTCACCTATGGCCGCCTCCCCCAGCCGAAGAACCTTGATGTGGCGGGCAAAGCGGCCGCCACGGAGGCCTTTGATCATCGAGTCGTCAAACCGAATCGGTCAGCCAAAATTCACGAGGGTGAGGGAGAGAGACCGGCTGGTGGCTCGGTCGCTCGGCCAGGGAACTCGCTCGATCGATTTCAGGGGTGCAAGAGAGGAGGACAACCTAATTTGCAATTGCTCCCAAGCGCTCTCGATCTATCTCTCTATATTCTCTCTGTTATTCTTTCTGTTATTCTTGCCAGTGCCGTTGTAATACTCTACGAGTGTTTCGGGCTTTGGTTATGTAGCGGATTCGAATGTATAAGATTCTGTAGCTGGCAAACGTCTTATCTTGTTGTCGTCAAGAGTGAGATATTTTGATTCAAATGTTCACAATAATAATGAGAAAATGTTGATTTTAGGTATTATATATGTGATATTCAAAGAAAAGAGAAAGGTAGTAAGTACTTAGAATTTCTTGTACATGATAAAAAACATGTCTTAAACGAGTTCACTTTCAATAAAAGCATAATACATCACATACATATACCAATAATTACAAGGAATCATTAATCACACTTTGAGCAAGATAATAATTATTGCTCTCAAACCTGCAGCCCCGTATATAATCCTCTCTCTCAGCGTTCGACACTTCCCCACATATATACAGATGAGACACGCTGGCTCTGCGCGCCACGATATGAAGTTCGCGCCCGCTCGCGTACGCTAGGGAGCTTTGAACTTTTCAAAGGCGTCGAATGCTGCTGTTGCAACGCACAGCGGTAGCTAATATTCGAATCGACTGTTATCTACCGTACCATTCGGTTTTATTGTTTTCCGTTCGCCTCTCAGTCCTATCTCGCCTCGATTCCATCCTCGGCCCCGCGCACAGGCGCGCTTCGCGTTATCTCCTTTCTCCATTGAATTCGAAGCGACTACGCGCCGCACGCGTGACACACACACACGCGTGCCCTTATTTCTCATCTTCTTTTTCATCCCGAGAATATCGCTCTCGACGCCGCCGTCGTCATCGTCCCAGCCAGCCGTGCACGCGCGCGCCGATATTACCGAAGAAGACGCGCGCAATCCGCGCGCCACTCTCACGCATTCCTTCGCGTCCCACTTTTGCGAGAGGCTCTTTCAATAATTTTTCTCTGCCGCTGCCGCTGCTCCGCAATTTTCTTCCAAAGGGAAGAGAAGGAGAGAGAGAGAGAGAGAGAGAGAGAGAGAGAGAGAGAGAGGGAAAAGAAGAAGAGATGGTTCTAATAAGATGACATGAACTTCTCGCCGTTTGCTCAAGAATATATGTTAGTTCAAGGGTAAAAACAGTAGTCTACAATTAAAAGAAATTGACTTGGTTTTTTTTTAAATTACTGAATAGTTTTATTTTATTCTAGTATATGGGAGGTGGAAGAAGTTGAGGTTTGAAATAAAACGGAGAGCGTTCACCCTTTGCGTTTGACGACACGATTTTTCCACAAATTTTCCGCACGTGTCTTTGATTGCAGCAGCGAGGGCGAAGTTGGTTAAGAGGGCAGAAAGACGCGGTACGAGGGAAAATTCGGCGCCGGTAATTGAATTTCACGTGCGCGCTTGCGAGTAAGAAAAGGCCGAAGTTTGCTCACGCGATGAAAGCCGCAAGTGCGGTCTTTGGCCAGCCCGCGCGACACTTAACCGGTTGCGGTAAGCAGATAATCAGTTCTTGTTTTTAGCCTCAGTCACTTGCCATTTTCGATAAATTTTTTTCCATATTAATTTTAATTAAGTACGGAGCACCGCAGTCGCTCCGGTAATTTCGAGCGCGTCGCGAAGATGGCCAGCAGATATGGTACAACCTTGTAATATACTTTTTAAAACTTCGTCCATGTTTTAAGTTAACGTTTAAGCAGAACTTGGTTTGCATATATGTAAATTATGTGTAAAAGTCGGCGATGCAGTTATCTTAAATTGAGTAAAGTTTTTAGCAAACGTATATACGCCTGTAAGTTTGCCAGCGACAAATCTCCCGCACTACTCATTACTCGAAAAAAAATGGGAAAAGGAACCACACACACATATATATCCCAGCCTTAAAAGAAAGAACATCACAGCATTGGTATACGAGTAAATAAAAACACTCCGATAGAAATTCATCCGCGTACTAGCATGAAATCAATCAATCTAAAAAAAAAGGCAAGGCAGCTATATTTACATGCAACTACGGTAGCATCAAAGATTAATCAGCAGTGCTGCAAATCACGCAAAAAAAAACGACAAGCAGCCGCAAGGAAAGTCGATAAGCCGATAACTAATTCAAGCTGAGCAAGGCCGGTATTTTTCCGGACCGCGCCCACGATTTACCGGGCCGTTTCTTCACCCGCGATTTTCCAGGAGTAGTGCGCGCATATAGAGAGAACGAGGGACTTGCCAGGGTGAATCTCATGAAAATTCCATCCTCCATGCATGCATGCATGCATCCCGAGCCGCTCGCGCAGATCATCTTCGCTTGTTTACGTGGAAGCGTTTCCTTCCTCTCTTTTTCCGCTTGCTCGACGTTTGCGTTCGTGCGCGCACTCGCGATATACATGCAAAGCTCTCGTTTGCATCGCAAATGGCTTTTAGGATCGACCGCGAGGTAGAACTAGGACTCTCCCAATCGAACTTTCGTGGCGGATCAATCTCAGCTGACCAGTCCTAGCCCTAGCTCTCTTCCCCATCCCACACTCTCTCTCTCTCTCTCTCTCTCTCTCGCGGGCACTTCGGCTTTGCATTTGTTTGGCAGACGCGTGCTTAAGCGGATCTTACTTGCGAGGATTAGGTCGAGGAGCTTTTTGCAAGTGCGGTGTACACGCGAAGCGTATATAAACACGAGAGGAGCTGTGTTTGTTTTAATGATAACGGATTGGACGATGCTTCAAGAGAGAAGGATATAGAGAGAGAGAGAGAGGCTTGTGATTGATACAGAGCAAATGTATATATACGGTGGTCGCAGACATGACAACTCTTAGTCAAATTGACATTCGCAGTGCGCGAGCCTGCGTTGTTTAAATATTAGAACGCCCCTGGGCAGTAGCGCGGTTTCTGTCTCGATCCTTGCGTCAACGTCGCTCGTTGATTAAAAGTCGACCGGCTGCAGTACGCCAGAATGCTAGCAAACGTTTAGACGCCCTACGGTCCCGAGTTTATGTAATGTATCTTTGGTCGTACATGCACTACTATACCGAATTGCATGAAATAGTCGTACCTTAATTCCAGCTGCACTGCACTGAAACTCCCTTTGTTATAGCTTCACAATATAGTTCTTCTCTCATATTTCTAAAGTCATAACTTTCTACAAAATTGTCAAAAATCGCAAGCACGGAGTTCCAATCACTTTCTAAAAACCTAATAAAAATGCAGCTCCACCGAAAAAGCCACGGCAGCGCTCCTCTAAAGTGCACGCCGCGGAAAAATTACATTTTCACACATGGGGCCGGGCGGCAAAGTGCAATTCAGCTAATGGCAGGGGCGCGCGTGCACACCTTGGATGTCCCAGGTGAAAAAAAAACTCCCTGCATTTTATAGACTCATCAAAAGCGGCAACAACAACAATAATGACGGAAGAGAGAGCGAGAGAGAGGCTGAGCCCCGTCTGACGTCGATTACTGCTTGAACCGCCTCGGGAGAGCTTATCACTCCGGCAGAGCCCCCTGTGTTTTTTTACAGCCCCTCTCTACACAGTGCATAAAAGATCCTCCCCCGCGTTCTCTCTCTCTCTCTCTCTCTCTCTCTCTATGCGCATCTTCTCTCCTCTTGAGCCATATTGCGAGCTCGCACCCTACCCCCGGGGGAGGTAGGAGGAGGAGGCGACCCAGAAAGCAGTCATAGCGGGGCTCGGTTTCCCGCGCGTGTAACGCCCTCGTAAATTTCCTTCATCCCTTCTTCTCCTTCTCTCTGCGCTCGCTCTGCGCATTTGGTCGATTTTCACGAACGCGTCGCGCGCGCACCGGAGATGGGGTCGCGAAATAACACGCGCGCACGAGATATTCGTTGCTTTTTGCGTGCGCTCTCTCTCTCCCTTCTTCATCCCTCTTCCTTCTCTCCTCCGCCTTCGCGCGGCTCTGCTTTTTGCGTCTCGCTGTGGGTGCGATGCTTTCTAAATGATTAGTTGTGACTTTTTGTAGCTGGGGAGCGGCCGCCCCGGCACTCCATCGATAATTTCCGTCACCTCTTTTGACACTTGCGCTGCTGCTGCTGCTGCATCTTCTTCTTCTATGCTTCTTTGCGAGCAGAACGGAAAAGGAGACACTCTTTTCCGCGCGTCGACATCAAAGCTACGGCGCATTAATCGCGTCTGCATACTGTACGAGTCCGACTGCTTTGCCTGTATTATACCTCCCTGTCAATGGGTTTGCGAAGACGAATGAATGGAGTTCTTTAATTAGATGCGTATCGCGAGGGATAGAAAGAACTTTTTACGTAATTCCAATAGCATTCAATCTCTATTAAATTTTACGTGAATGTTTCAATGTTATACAATAACGTTTACTAAATAGTAACAATTCTGGTTAAATATTGATATTTTATAGTTAATTTGTTAATCAAATGAAAGGATTTTTAATAATAATCAATATTTAACAGTAACATAATATATCTAAAAGTATTAGTAATATTCAAAATGTGAATGTTGTCAATTTCAAATTGTTCTTAGCTGTAAAGTTAACAAAAAGTTGGTCATTTATATTTAACAAACCTACAAGAAAATTAGAAATTGTAAAAATGTTACAGAAAAATCATAAAAACGCGGTCAAAGAGATTTTAATTAGAAAAGTTCAGTAGTAAGGGTTCTAGAAAAAAGTGGATAGTTCTGGTTCAACATCAACTAGATTCACATGCCCCCAAACCGCGGGAGCCGTACGCTCTTAAGTCACACTCTTCTGAGGTGTCTAATAAAAATAAATTTTGGTTCTACAAAGCTTATTTATGTTAAAAAAAAAAAGCAAAGATTAACTGAAATGAACTAATTCTGAATGAAATAGTTCGCAAACGACAATATCCCATGACAACAATCCTATCACAGTGTTTACTATTCCAAGTCGAAATATTTTCCCGATGTAGTTAAATGGATGCACCAACATTACAATGTTGATTGTGACGCAGACCAGACAGTAAAGAAAAAATTCCATCGTCCGTAGAGCAACGTTATTTCGCGCAAATGAGGCTTAGTTTCAAGTCCATGACACATTTGCACGAGGCACGCACCGAAGAAACACAGCACATGGACGAAAAAACAGCGCGCGTAGTATATACGTACGCGAGTGGCGAGGAATGCAACTATTCGCCGGGAAAAAAATGATTCGACTGTTGTTGTCGTCGTCGTCGTCGCGCACTCACGTCTCTTTCAAATGCCTCCAGTGCGCGCGCACGCAAGCGTCAATGAAAAGAGACGTAACGAATGTGCGGCTGCTGCTGCTGCTGCTGCCTACGCTTTGATTTTTTCCGAGATCCTTCTCTATTGTTTGCGCACACTCTCTGTCGTTGTCGCGCACACCTCTTTTCTCTTTCGAGAGCGAGCGGGACGACACAGATATTATACACACATATGCACGCACCTACGTGTACACCAGCACTTTGTTATATTAAATTGACACGCAACGCGCATGCGTTTGCGCATGTATTACACGCACACGTAAGGGCTGCGGCGCTTGCATGCATTTTTACGTGAGTTAATCGAGGCATGAGTACGTATGCAACTCTGTATTTTTACACATCGACTGATACGTCTCTCGCAGCTACGATATTTTGCTCGTGGCACCCGCGTTACAAGCGGTTTTACCCTGCGTATACCTACGTACGTTCATTACAAAGTGAATTTTTAAAGCGTTATTAATGCGCATGCGCGCCACTGTGGAGCTTAGTTAGACAAACTTTGCGCGAGAGATATATGCACGGAGCTCTGCCTGCGCGAATATTTGCGAACGTTCGATTCAACAGTGCGGCTGGGATTTTTTTTGCTCACTCACGCGCGGAGCTGACTCTTTTTTGTAGCTTTTTTTTTGCAGCGGAACACGCAGACAGTTGGTGCGTGCGCTTCCGTTTTATCTGTAATGCAAATACTACCGAGCATCTATGACTTATTTAGGAGGATAAATGGCATGATTCCTTTGTAAACAGTTGGAATGCTTTTTTGTATTTGGTTTGCGGTCAGACAGCATTCATTAGCATCGCTATAAAGCATCTCTACGTTTACTCATTAGAATAATGATGAATCGTATAAATATATCTGGCGCGATCAGCCGATTGTTTATAACATTCGAGCGGTATCTTGAACTCTTCCAGATACCATACGACAATCGCGTAACAACAACACACATTACAGGGAAAAATGGACGTTGATTGACACGAAAGCCCTGCAAATAGTGAAGATGAATGCATGGGAGTAGAGAGAGAGAGACAGATAGAGAGGGGCAGACAGACAGCTGAGCTCTAGCTTGCGTATATACGTTCATTAGTTATGCATACGAATAAGCCATCCGTCATTGGCGCCCCGATACACCGCGTCGGCAGCGGCGAGGGGAAACGGCGCTCTCTCAAATCACGCGAATTAACACAAAGGTATTATCGCTCGTCAAACAGCATATTCGATTGTGCGCGCTAATTAGCGTACCCGAAACTCGTCCGACTTGTACTTTCTCCCTTCCTCTATCCACTGTGTACGTATCTACGTCTGTATGTATATCTGCAATTTCGCGAAACTCGCGCGGCGTCTATGTGGTGGCGTCGACGGCGGCACGTCTTAGGTAACTTACTTGATTTACTCATTACCGATTCAAATTGCCATTTCCGCGCGCACCCCCATAATTGCTCGGCACAATGTTATTCCGGCGCTCTATTCCCGCATGGACAGAATCGGGATTTCATCATGATTGTTCATTCAGCGTGTGTATGTGTGTGTGTGTGTGTGTGTGTATATATATATATATATACAGACGCATCAGGGATGTACACGTATGTGCACCGCGCACTGACTATAACCTAATTTTCTAATCCACCCCCCTCCCCTTTCCATCTGTCGACGCATATTCTCGCCTGCATATACAAACGCTGTTCGCTTGATCACTTTGACGCGGTATTCCGTATGTGCGCGATTTAACTAGCACGTTATCAATGCGTGTAATTAAATGCCGCTTTTTTGTCGGCGCTTGTGTCGGCGAGGGCCTTTATTGGGTATACGGATTTTGGTCCGCTAGCTATAGCAAAATCTCTGCAAACGTTTACCGTGTGTTTGTTTAAATATTTGAACAATGTTCGATATGTTTCCACCGTTGATGCATTGCTGAATTGTTATATTTTTATCAGTGCTATATAGCCTGATCTATAGAAAAAAAAAATCATTTCAATATACGTAGAAAGGAAATTCTAGCGAAATTTTCTATATAACAGGTCGAAGAGCTTCCTTGAAATCCATTGAAAAATTGTTACACGAAGTTCACTGTGAAAACTGTTGTTTTTTTACGTTCATTTTTACAGCAATTCCTGGAAAGAGCACATTGCGATGGGATTTTTAAGGACAGAAAGAGCGAAAAAAAAGCAAGCTAGATTGTTCATTATCCTGGGTTATAGAGTTTCATTGAAATGGCGAGCGAGCAGTAGAGTTCAATTGAATGCGCTAAGGGTGTCAAGTTCTCCGGTCGCGGAAATAGACTTCGGTCCCGCGCGTTGATTGCTCAGATGGACTAGTGGCTGAATTATTGTCGCAGAATTAATTAAGGGCGTGCGCCAGTGTTCATAGCGAGTGCATTAAGAAAGCACCGTCCGCTTTCGAATCTATACACGTTGTAATAAATAATGACGTAGTCTCGAGTTATCGATTATTGTCTCTCGACTTTTCTGGAAATCATTACTTTTATAAATTCGCGTTGTAATTAGAGTGTAAATATATTTTGTAAGTGTAACGTGTTATTTTCGTAATCCTTCAAGTATAACGTATCGCACTGGTGTTACGGCAATATTAGTCTGCAGGAAAAAAGTAAATGAACTGTTGCTGCGAAACTACTCTGTTTTTCCTTCCGACGTAAAATAAATAAATCGCTTTGTAAAGGAAACTATGCTACCAAAAAAACGTTGTATATACAAACGATCAAAATAATACATCAAGATCATGACAACAAATAAAACAGCCGTCGATTTTTACATGACTTTTTATCAGTGAAAACATTAAGCGATACTTGCACCCGTCACATAGTTCAACACCGAAAAAAAGATCAATCACAAGCAGCACACGTCTACAAGCCTAAATGTCAAAACACGAGTTATCGATAAAGCAGTTGCGTACACACATGACCAAGCGCTGCAGTAAATAACCGTTGCTTTGCTATTTTATCTGTCATAGTAATCATGTTTCACAGCTCTCAATGAAATTTCCCTCACTCTCTTTTGTCATTAAAACAAAACACTATCCTTTAGTAGCTCGGTCCCATAGTAGATCATTCGCAGCTCTGCGCTAGCCAAACAAGTTTACACAAGCGCGCTGGAAAGCTCGTGTCGTCGCTTACACGATGATTTTCATTAACGAGGGCAAAGAAGAGAACGAACGTTATATATGTATATGTACCTAACATACACCAAGCAAAAAGGGGGAAGGTTTCGTCGTCGACATGACACGCATCGCGCAAACATACGCTGCCACCACCATCATATGCTACACGAGTGGTCGCAAGAATACATATACACTGTACACACTATGTATGTATATACGTGTATATATATATATATACACACACACACATAGAGGGCGCGTGCGCGCGCATATAAAAGTAAACCGGTGGTGCGCGCGGGGCCCTCGATGGAAAAGCACTCGCGAGAGAGATCAAAGCGGAGGGAGGTGCGCTCTTCGAAATTCACCGTTCACGGCTGGCTGCTTGTTTGCGTGTGCCTATACGTATACGAGCTTACGCATCGCATTTGGCCCAGTCAGCGTGTAAAGATGCTTTGCTTCGGCGTCTCTGCTGCCTGTTCGTAGGCGTACGTGTGTATATCTGTGTATGCAGAGGTGAATCGTTGGGTACGATGCGCACATAATAGAAAGGATTTCGTCTTTTGAACAGCTGATAGGTCGGTTAAATGGAAACTATTTTTAGTAGAAAATGTTTTACGTATTTTGTTTATTTTTACGTTTTCTATGACGCTTTTATTATATACAATTAATAAAGCAAGTTGAAAAAGGAAACAAATAAAATGGAATAGCATAAAATTAAACGGCACGAGCTTCCCAAAACCCAAGATACTCCAGCACCCACGACCGAGTAAATTTCTCACGGACTAGTTCCCTTCCGAATTCCTTCGAACTCAGCAGAGCAGCCCGCCCTCCGTTCTGTACTTGCATTCCGGACTACACCCTCGCGCTTTCTCTCTCTCTCTCTCTCTCTCTCTGGTTCTCTCAGGGGGCTCGCGCAGTTGAAAACGTCGAACACGGTCGTGCCACAAATCACGCGAGCTGACACCGCTCGCGAGACACACGAGCGGGGAAGCCTCCGCGGAATACACAACAGGGGCGAGCGTTTTGATCTGTACCATGGTTGCAGGTATGCGCGCGCGCGTCTATGCGCCAGAGCATTATAATGATTTATTCGAATCAGCGACAATCGGCTGCGCACGATCAATTTGCCAGAGATATCTGGGCAGGCGTTCTTTGTCGCTTCGTGCTCAGTGTTGGTAAGGGGATTTTTTAAAGTGTTGCAGTATTCTGGGGTGGCCGGGGTAGACATTTTTCTGTGATGGTGGTGGTTGGGTGAAAGCAGCAGTGTATGAATTTTTGTGACATTGGTAATAAGTTTAACACTGTATGCGATGGTGTATCGACGATTTATTGCTGAGTTTTCGAGTTTTCGTCGATGTATAAGTCGAAAATTTTTACGTGTTTTGAATAACATTTTCAGATAAAAATGTCGAATTTATGAAAATCCATTGAAGTCTATAATTTTCTTTTCTTACTACCCTGGTTGAAAATTCGCCGTTCCTCCTTGCGTAGCCGAATCGAAACACAAAAATTCGTCCGCTTCTGCGCGCCGCCTAGGTGACCGGGAGGGAAAAATACACAACTCCCACGCCGAGAGTCCCGGCTCTCACAGTGCAATACCATGACTGACAATTGTAACCGGCAATTCGTAAATCGTCATAACCTCTACTTACTGAAATACATGTAACTAGAGCGAGCTATACATACTGTTCTTTTATTGTACAAGTTACTATGATAACAAAGAAAATTTATGATGTAGTGTGTGTGTTTCAATTATTACTATAGTAAAAATTAGAAATATGAAAATTCAAAAGAATTTAAAAATATAAAATAAAATGTGATGTGTT